>BDDA01000282.1:66995-84427 GCA_001662385.1 Chlamydomonas asymmetrica | reverse complement strand
CCTGTGCTTGACTGCCCCGGACTGACGGTCCTGGTGCAACGCTGCAGGCATACATGTATGGAAGTTGTTCCTGTAGGCGTGATTGACCGACAGCTTGCTGTACTGGAGGAACACGCAGCTGCAAAAGCTGATGTGCAATGTTTGACCAAGCTTCCAGCGCACGAACAACCCTTCCTGGTTCACAACCAGGCTATTACCCAGGTGCTCTTCCCTGCCCCTAAACTTGGCGGTGAAGCCGGCATTAGTGGGCTGACAGCTGCGCGTGCCTAGCAGAGCCAGGAAGCGCAGCAGGATGTCATGCAACCGACACAGCGGCGCGAACAGGCGCGCGTGCTCCAGCCGCTCAACCAGCCAGAGCATAACGGCTTAATAAGGCACCTGCACAGGCTGTCTGGTGCAGCCATCAGCACAGGTTCATGTTCCGCAAGAGTCGGCGCTGTGGTAATGGCCAAGTCGGCGCTAAAAAACGGCTTGCCCACAAACCTATTTTAAACACTTATCTTGCCGTGCCAAATAGTTTGGCAAAGTTTCATTTTTGGGGTGTTTTCTGGACTTAAAAAAATCTCACTCCTGGGTTCGGTATTGCACCACAGGCTGTCCTTGCCGATATGCATGGCTGCCCATGCACATGAGAGTCCTGCTTCAGCAGTGCGCTGTGCAGTGTGTACTCCCCTTACCTTGCCTCAACCTCCTGAATACTCAGACTGTGCATCACTCTGCTGGTAAATGGTGTGCAGTTCATGCAGGGATCCTGGCAGATTTACTCAAGTGGTCTGGCGTACTGTGTAGTCGTACAAACTGCCATTGCAACCAACATGTTGAATCCCACAATTGCATGTCACGGTGCTAACTGCTGTTTAATTCCAAAGCCTAACCAGCACCCACATGATTAGCACACAACAATTCCGCGTATTCCAATCGAAATGGGACACAGGGCAGAGAGTCGGGTCCTTACATGGGCACAAGGCGAGGGGCCGATATGAACCAATCAATGAAGTCGATGTGGGTAACGTTGTTTATTGTAATGTTGAGACCGAGTCATGCATGACTACAGCCACCGGGGGCATTAGAACATGCCCAGCTGGAGAAAGGCACGCAAGGCACCTGGCAAAATTCCAGCGTCCCACAGCGAGCACACCACAGCACATCAGCATAAGAGGAGTGCGAGACTGCCTCCTGCACCTCAACATTGCGTTCGAGCCTCATGCGGGTTTGCCTAGCCTAACGGGGAGGGGGGGGTATAGATACATGACGGGTGGAGGTTCAGCTGCTCAGGGTTTGGTACAAGATGGGGAGAGTCTTGACGCAGCGGATGACGGGTGACAAAGCCAGCTCCGGTCAGTCGCTTACGCGACGGAGCGGCCCTTCACGGGCTGCCAGTCCTTGGCGGACTTGGGCTTCTGCACCAGGAATCCCATGCACTGCACCTGCTTCGACTGGTCGAAGGCAACCAGGCGAACGTAGCAGTCGGGGAAGGCCTTGGTGCAGGCAACGACCTCGCGCAGCACCTGCGAAGAGCAGACACAGGCAGAGCACAGGGTGAGGACAAACTCTAGCCAGCAAGCGGAACAACAAATTCCACGTCAGGCCACAGGTTCACGGTATTATTTACAGCCGCCAACACCCACCTGCATGGGGTCGCGGCAGCCGAACATGGGCAGCTTCCACATCGTCCAGTAACGGTTGTCGTAGTACAGCTGCGCAGGAGCACAACAACAAACAGCTTGTTGGTTTGCGTGAATGCACAGAAGGGTTGCGCTTCCCAGCGCGCAGGCAGAAATTTGCACATCACGCCATGCAGAACAGGAAAACACCAAACAAAGACTCACGACGGAAGCAGAGTTGCCGAAGCGGATGCAGTTGTCGTTGGCGACGTAGGCAGAGTCAGCAGCAGCGAACTCCAGGCAAGGGGTCCAGCCTGCACACACGATTGGCAGGATCAGGGGGGGATGTCAAGACACCGTGCTGGATAGACGCCAAGAAACAAACGGCTGCACTTCAAAGTAGCAGCATATGCAGAGGATTTGCTGCACTGGTTGCTGTCGCAGTGTGCTGTGGCCACACTACAAGACTGACTCGTGATTCACAAAATCAAGCAGCATGTGCATGACCGCCCCGTCTCTCACCGTTGGCGACGATGTAGTCGACCTGGGCGGCGATCTGCTCGTCAGAGAGAGGAGGCAGGTAGGAGAAGGTCTCGAACATCCTGCGGGGAACAGCGCAGGCAACTTTGGGTTAGGCTTATCTTCACACCGGAATTGCCAAACCTTATCTTCAGAGGTACCCAAAGTCAAAACACGCCGCGAAGCACCACAGAGGCAAGTCAGGCCAACAACCCCCGTTGCGCCACAGGGCAGACGCGGCTATATAGACATACAAACTCGGTGAGCCAGGCTGTCTCGACGCCGAGACAATTCAGGAACCACATGGACATGATTCAGGGGAGAGCCCTGCAAGCTGCCAGAACGCTGAGCGCGACTCACTTGTTGTTGATGGGCTGCCACACCATCATCTTGTTGGCCGAAGCAGCCTGCTGGGCCACGGGGGCGGCCTTGACAGCGGGCTTCAGGGCAGCCATGGGGCGGGTCGCCCTGGCTGGGCGAGCCACAGCCACGTTCACGGCGGACTTGGCAACGATAGCGGCCATCTTGACGATGTGTGGAGGTGCAAAGGTGAAGGAAGAGGAAGGCTGGTGACTTCGACTTAGTGTTCTCGGGGCTGAGGGTATCACTTAAATACTTGAGCCACCAGCTGAGGATAACGTACGGCAAATGGTTTCTTCAGGATAGAGGCAAGTTGAATGTGCGTGTCGCAAGCCCCGACACGAGACCCAGCGAGGGCATTATCCCACATTTTCCGTGTGCGCAGCTTACGCTTGGCGCCACGCTTTTCACTCTGTAAGGTACACGCCGCGACCCCCTGCTACTTGACAATCAAACCCTTTGTCCACCCGTGTCCTGCAGCTGTCGCCAGCCCCCAGCTCACGTACAATAGGCAGTGCCACTGGACCTTCTGGAGGCTAAGCAACAACCTGTGAGGCTGGATTCTGGCCAGCGCCGCTTGGACAAGCTGGGCAGCACGACCAGTGCGTCTTCGAGACCAAAGCGCGCTCCGCTTCTGCTTGCTGCTTGCACATTCTGGATCTTGCTGCAAGGACCTTCCCCCGGTGAATCAGATATGGAATACGTGTGTTTGATGATAAGGTCACGTTCAGATCGGTGTACACTGCCGACCCGTCCTGAGAAACGGGTTGCAAAAGTGCAAGCAGCAAGCGTGTGTCCTTCATAATCATAGTAGGTTGGAGCAGCGTCAGACACACGGTCAGCATGCAGGACCAGCGAGCTACTCATGCACATAGACACCTTTGAGCAGGCATGGCGATTGATGCCCAAGGCACTTCTAGTTTGTCAGGGGGGGCCTTCTTTATCTCACCTCGCAGCAGCTTTGGCATCTGCTGGAGGGGTTAGCATTCACTGCTCAACCCCAACGAATCACATCGTGACGTGTGACACGTGTTTGTGGGTGGATATGTGCCAGCTTACATGTCGTGCCAAGGGGTGACCTACGACGTGCGGCTTGTCTGTTTGATGCCGCATGCTGCTTGCCTTCCCACCAATTTCCTGCCATACTTCTAGTACCTGCAGTGTCCTGGGGCAGTCCTGGGGGTCCTGGGGTCATCCGGTGGTGGTTTGATTCGTGTGCAGCACGTGACCAGCACCAAAAGCACGGTTGAAGACAGACAGCACTGGCAGAGGTGAATATCCACCCACCAGTGCGCCAAACTGAAGCTTGATATATGGCGCACGTTTGCAAGTGCACACAGTGTGTGTCGTCCCGTGTGCGGTCCCAGTGTGCAAGCATGCTCCATGCGTAAGCTCTTGTGCTATGGGTACTGCCTTTACCGTAGGCTGCTGCTCTAACATGGCGCAGATACACTGGAGTGTCCTAGGAGCTTTGTCTGGGCAGGTGCTCTGATGCTTCAGCGAAACCAGCGGCTGCTGTGGCTTTGTGACCCTTTTCCCAGAACCTTGGTCGCTGCATCGCAGGTGCTGCCATGGCGGAAGCACTGGACATAGTCTTGCAGGTCCACAGCTGTCAAGGTTCGGGAAGAGAATGTACACGGTGCACGACGGTGCATAATTGCCCCATTGGGTGACTTGCGCTGCACATTTATGCAACCCTCACGGAACACTGGGTGATGTCGTGACGGCAACACAGTGCTCCGTTCATGTCCTGGTGTCCTGTGCTGGTTCACAACAGGCTATGAAGCGCATTGCTCGCTAGCGTACTTGCGCTGCGGGCCCACCTGCTGATGACAGACCGCTACTCATGAGCGTGATGCATCAACGGTTCATAAGAGGCTGGCATGTAGTGGTTGTGCACATGCATTTCAAAAGCAAGTGTGCTGAAAACGTGCTCAGCCGTGCGTGCGGGGCCAGTGGTTCCCTAACATGCGTCACTGTGTTGCCTGCCCGCGAGCTAGGAACCCTGTTAGGCAGTCGTAGCAGCCTGCTACAACTGCCTCAGGCACGGTGCCAGCACCAATTTCCAACGCACATCAAGTATAGGGCTGACTGTGCAAAACCCTACCACTGTACACGCCTTCGCTTCATCCCGTTACCAACGTGCAACACGGTCAGCACTCAGCACTGCGTAGTAAGCTCAGGGGGAGCAAACAAACAAACACCTTGAAGGTGCTGATGCACGCATTACGTGCACACCGTACTCTGCACAGTAGGACAGTGTACACCACCACAGTGACATGCATGCATTTATGCAAGAGTACAACAGCATGTAACATTCAAGCGAATACCAGGTATAAGGAATGCATGCGTCAACACTCAACACATGTGTTGCACGCCCCTTGCATGCCGAGTGCTGCAAACAGCTTGCATTGGCATGCACCTTTGCATCCTATTGCAAATGCACTGTCTCAGTGTTGAGGGCGCTTGTGGGTGTGCAATATGCAACGGCATGCGCGCTTGTGTCACACAGCAGAAACAGACTGCCAACCTGAACCGATTGGACCACCAACTGGCCCTCCACACTTCCTCAGTAGCGTGTCAGAACTCAACGCTGCAATTCAGTGCCCCGCACACCAGAGCCATGCTGCTCTTTGCTATGAGACAGCAGCCTGCGGCTGTGACGTGTTGCCGCCAGTTGCTGATGGTGGGGCCTACAGGTGGGTGCGCCACATGTGTCCAAAACGCTCGACTGCAGCTTGGCGGTTTTGGTGCAGCATGCATGTCACCGGCATGCTCGCCGCATGGGAGTTGATGCACTCCATACCACACTGTCAAGCTGTCCCGCAGCTTATGTTCAAGCCAGTGATGAAGTGAATGATAACAGCTAAGTGTGCTTCATCTGCCGGACTTGGGTCACCTGGAGTCTTCGAGTATGCGATGGAAGACGCGGCCCATCTAAACCCTCCCTAAACCCTAATCCCTGTCAAGCCCGGATGACAGGGACATGATAGACAGGCAGCAGGATTGGAGACTGAACAGTGCCTGCCCTTAGGCCACGTGCGTGAGGCTTGAGCCTTGTCAGGTGAACGACCAAAGCATGCGGCATGCAAGTGCATTGATGGTGCAGGCACGAATCGGCGAGCTTTGCAGCAAGTGCAAGCTGAAGCATGCAACAACGATTCGTGCAAGTACTGACTGCATGTGCAGCAGGGCACGAGCCCAGGATGTGCCGTCAATACCAAGCAAAACGGCCGTCAGCTGTCCCGTTTGTAAAACGGGCGTAGCGGCGGCGGCATAACTCTCAGGCCAAGGTCGCTGGCTCATCACACACAGTGATTGAACAGGTTCCATCACAGTCCCTGATATGGCCTGGAACAAAAGCAGCACTTACTGAGGCTCGCCCACACGCCACGCACACGGTCCGCCATGCACTGGTGCAGCAAGGGCTGAGGGCTTGACGTGTCAGCTAGACGTCAGCTAGATGCGCATAGGTAGAATCTACTGCAGTTGCGAAAGCCCTGTGTTCAATCTGGCGCGTGGGGAGCTTCGTCCCACAAGATCGAGTATGACAGGCAGCTTGCCGATTTGCTGGCGCGTGCTCGCACATGGCCTTTGCTGTGCTTGTCAACACAAACGACTAGCGATCCCTGGAAACCCAGCATAGTGTTGCTCTTGGCCCTGTGCTCCTGCTTCTGTAGCAAGAATGTTCCATTGCACAGCCGCCCGCAAGCGCGCTTGCACAAGCCCATGCGCAGACTGCGGCTGCAAGAGGGGTTGAACAAATACCCAAACACGAATAACTGTTGCTCCCTCCGTGGTTTCATGCTGGACATGCAGAAAGGCCTGCACTGGTGTCCAAACTTTTCCTCGAGGGGCTTGACTCCAGGGTGAATCGATGTTTGGATAAGTCCCGGGGTTGGGGACAGTATATCAGCCTGCAAGCTTGCCGGCACTGGTACCTTTTGACAAACTTTAAGCTTGTCACTACCAGGTCCATCTTAAAAAATGGCCGCTATCGTTGCTAAGTCCGCCGTGAACGTGGCTGTGGCTCGCCCCGCCAGGGCGACCCGCCCCATGGCTGCCCTGAAGCCCGCTGTCAAGGCCGCCCCCGTGGCCCAGCAGGCTGCTTCGGCCAACAAGATGATGGTGTGGCAGCCCATCAACAACAAGTGAGTCGCGTCCGTGTGTCTGCTGCCGGGAGCAGCGCTGGCTTTTCTGGGTCAGGACTGAATTGTGACTTGGTCAAGAACACCGCAATGCTGGCGTGTGGGGTTATCCCTGCGCATATCCACAGCACTCCTCAGTCTGCGTCATAGCTAGCGTCTCTCACGGTGCTTGCCTCGTGCTTGCAGTCGATCACCTGCACAGCGGGTGTGTCTTTCTGTGTTGGGTTGTGGATAAGGTCACTAAACCTGTCCGAACTGTCTGTCGCTGCCTTCCCCGCAGGATGTTCGAGACCTTCTCCTACCTGCCTCCTCTCTCTGACGAGCAGATCGCCGCCCAGGTCGACTACATCGTCGCCAACGGTGAGGAGTGCTGTTTTGGATAAGTTGACGGCATGCCAATGGAACACCACAGCAGCCAGCAACCTTAGCGCTGCACAGCGTGGCCGGACACAAACCTGTGCACCTGGTGTCCTGGCCCTCGGACTTGGAAGAGTACTCTCTGGCACGCTGGTTGGGTTACTGGCGTTTTTCGTGTCATGTCCGAATTCTGACTGATTGTGCTTGCCACTGAACGCATGCACACAGGCTGGACCCCTTGCCTGGAGTTCGCTGCTGCTGACTCTGCCTACGTCGCCAACGACAACTGCATCCGCTTCGGCAACTCTGCTTCCGTCGTGAGTTTTTGTGTTGCACTTCTGTTCTGCCTGACACGATATGCACGTGTCTGGCTGCGAGCTGGAAAGCGTACCTCTGGAGTGCAATCACGCAAACCAACAAGCTGTTTGTTGTTGTGCTCCTGCGCAGCTGTACTACGACAACCGTTACTGGACGATGTGGAAGCTGCCCATGTTCGGCTGCCGCGACCCCATGCAGGTGGGTGTTGGCGGCTGTAAATAATACCGTGAACCTGTGGCCTGACGTGGAATTTGTTGTTCCGCTTGCTGGCTAGAGTTTGTCCTCACCCTGTGCTCTGCCTGTGTCTGCTCTTCGCAGGTGCTGCGCGAGGTCGTTGCCTGCACCAAGGCCTTCCCCGACTGCTACGTTCGCCTGGTTGCCTTCGACCAGTCGAAGCAGGTGCAGTGCATGGGATTCCTGGTGCAGAAGCCCAAGTCCGCCAAGGACTGGCAGCCCGTGAAGGGCCGCTCCGTCGCGTAAGCGACTATCTCGCTATGACTTGCCTGCTGTAAGGCAGGCACTTCAGTGCTGAGGGAGCTGACTGACAAGTAGCGTACACTCGTACGGTTTCCGCGGATGCTGTTTGGGCTATGGAGCGTGCAGGCTGGATGTTTCTACTCTTGTTTGTATGGGATTCCCTTCGCGGGGCCCTGTGGAGTTTTCGGTGTAAGAAGCGCTCTTGCACCCTCCTCCCTGGGTGACGGTGTGTTGCAGCATCTGGTGAACTAAGCGTGAATTTTATTCATCCATGCTGGACTCCGATGGTGAATGCGTCTTTCATTACGCAGCATGCACTATTGCATGTACCTGTAACCACTCTCGCAAATCAAGTGATTGTCAAGTGGATTGGTAGGATTTTCTGAGGTTGTTCCATGCAGAGTGTGATGTTGCAAACGAAGCACACAGCAAGGCAGCACGGAAGGTACCAACCAGGTACCAACAGGCCAGTGCAAGACATGATGCAATGATTGCAGTGCAGGCATGCATTTAGTTGGTTGCTTTTGACGGAGACATTAGGGGTTAAACTGAATCGCTGTCTGTCAGCAATGGACGCAGTCTTCATCTGGTTCATAATGCAATTCGAATTTAAGAGCTAATTACACTCCTGGTGCCTAGCAAGACAGGAACTTGCGGCAACCCTGTCATAGATTGGCCCATATGTGGAACCTGCACACCAAACCCCAGACCGTATGTTGCTGTGTCAGGCTGGCTGACATGAGCACCCTGAATGACGGCAGTATTGGAGGATGACTGGGACAGTTGCTGCGGCCAGGCCAGTGGTGAAGAGGACAGCTGCTGCTGCGTGTGGGGATAGTGGCAATGGCACGCACTGCCCTGCATAGACACTTGCTGCGTAAGCGCCTCGCGCATGATGCGCCCGCTGTCCTGCGACATGCTGCCGTCTGCTGACACGCCATACAGCTGCATGGCTGGTGCAGGCGGGAAGGAGCTCCAGCCTGTGAGCGCCTTGACGGTTGCCCTGCACAACCAGTGCCGCACATAAGTTGTGAGCCAGGCAGGTGTGCAGCAGGATTGTACGCTGCATGCCTGGAACAGCCCTAACCTACGACCAGCGGCTTGGACACGGTCGGCACTTTGCAACGAGTAGGTTGCGCTGCATGCAGAATTGCATCGGGCACCCCTGCCTGTAAGCCTAGTGGTGCAGCACAGCTCAGGACAAGGGGACGACCGCATCTCACAGCCCCTGTGAACGGACCTGCCTGCCCATCGCTACACACTGCACATGGCTACACGGGCTCAGTTTGTGCATGCAGTGACAGACTGACAACATGTCACTGCAGTCAATTGCCAGCTGCAACCAAACGCTGCTCGCCAGCGCAGCATACCGTAGCAGAGGTGGTGCAGCATGTAACGTTAGAAGCACGGCAGCCCAAGTAGGGTGAATGGAGTGGAATGCACCCTGCCGGCATCATATGAACACAAGGCAAAACACGCCGCTAGCGAACCATGCTGCCACGCTGGGCGTTGCATGCACAGCAACCAGGCCGATGGCCTGCATGCAACGCCCTCGCCGCACCTGATTAGCAGCTTGTCGCCCCGTACGTAGCGCGCCGCGTTCTGCAGCAGGAACTTGGTCCGTATGAACTTTGGGAAGCCCGCCACCACGCCGGCGCCCGCCTGCTGCACGCTGCGCGCCCCCGCTGCGCCTGCGCTCAGCGACTCGCTGATGTGGCGGCCGCTGCCGCTCTGCAACGCAGGCTCATGGGCAATCACAAGCTCATAACGCAGGGGAATGGATAAGAACAAGGGCGTCAGGAGTGCAAAACGATTGTCCATACAAATTTATGCCGGTAGAACTGTTCTCAGTTCCTAAGGGGGCGACTGGGCGAGCCAGGCATGCGTGTATGTGGGGGTGGATGGAGCAGGCGAGGAGGGGGTGCGCGTGTTTGGGGGTGTCACTGAATGGCCGTACAGCCACAGCCGGTGGGCTGCATCCCCTCCCAAACATGGCCTGTGTGTGGGCATGTGGGCACACGGGCGGCTGCAAACACAACACACGAGCGTGTGTGTGTACTATGGAAAGCATGCAGGTGTGTGCATGCGTGTGCGTGCCAGTGGGTGAAGCTGCTGGTGCACTGCTGACACTGACCTGGTCCACCACCTCCAGGTCATACAGCAGGTGCGGAGGCGCGCTGCAGCCAGGCGTGGTGAGGTACACACCCAGGTACCTACGCAATGGGCGGCGGCGCAAAGTGGCTTGGCTTCCCAAACAGCGCCAAGTGCTCGAGCACGTACGCGGCGTGACAGACTTGGACATATGCCAGCGATGAGTGAACATAGTGGTCAGTAGGTTAGGGTGGCACGCTCTGCAGAAGTCTTCTGCTGGTGCCTGCTGGAAATCTGACCGTGCAGCATTGGGTGCTTGCATGAACGTGGGTGTGCGGCTGTGGCAAGCGTAGGAATAGGCGACTGGGGGTCCAGTGCTCCGGAACCGTGTACGAGGGGAAACAGCAGGAGGGAGAAGTGAAGGCAGACTCACTTGGATGTGTCTTCACTGACGCCCGCTGGGTAAAGCTCGAGCCTGAACAGCTGCCCGCCAACCTCAAAGAGTTCGCTGCACAGGCGCGTGCCAGCGCCCATGCACCGAGCAAGTGTGTACCTAAGGTTCAGCAGCCCCAAATGGCAGGAAGCTTGTAAGCATAACCATATCAACCATATGCATACACGAATGATACCAGAGGCAGCCAAGGGGCCGAGGCAATCGTCGTTTCAGCAGGGTGCTTGGCGCTGCTCGCGACGTTGAGTGCACGTTACTCAGGGTACACTGTTAATGCAACAAAATGAAACATACCCTGCCAAGGTGTATTCGTGCATGCCACATACGATGGCCACTTCACGTGTCGAAGCTGATGCGCTGCACTGCTGCCGCCCTGAGTACCGCTCCGCAAACGGCGATGACACCTCCTTCCCGTCCGAGTCTTCGTCTGACTCAGTTTTCCGCTTAACCTCCTGCTTTGACAACTTGGCGCCAGCCCATTTGGACCCTGGAAAGATTCCGTGGCATCGGTGGGCGGAGCAATGCTGTCAGCCCAACGAAGTTTCCGCAACTGGGCAGCCAACTGCTCATCATCTCGAGCTCACCTTTCTTCACCTCATCCAACGTGAAGTCCACGTTCACGTTGTACACCTTCTTTGGCATCTGAGCCTGTCGTGAGCGGTGGTGGGCCCGAGGTTATGTACAAGAACACAGAGGGTCAGGTCGTCCAAACACTTTGAGGGGGCATGAGCATAGCAAAGTTAAGGTAAAACGCAGTGCAAACTGTTTACGCTGTGTGCACTGTGCACGCGGCGCACATTGCGTACGATCACGATGCAGGCGCATCCAACGCAAGATGGGAAGGTGGCAATACCAGGGCTGCCAGAGGCATCCAACACCGAATGCCTCCTCAGTCCTCACTCCTCACCATGACCAAAATGGAATCCCATTGATATTTGGCGGCCGCGCGAGATAAGGCACTCAAGCACAGGAGAAGACGCAGGGGGAGGGAATCACGCCGCGGCGCAGTCATGCTGATGCTCCACAAGACCACGACCCCCCGCCCCAAAACACACAGGCGGAGCGTACGGCGTGGGAATGGATGCAAGCACAGTCACAGTCGCCTGTGTGTGTGACAGGCCCTGGTATGTGACCATCGTTTACACGGTGAGGACATAGACACGTGCTCGAGACCCAAACGAAACAGGGACATGGCGCACCAGAACGCCCTGGCGATGTAAGGGAAGCCGCAAGATGGTGAGCGTCCGCGCGGGCCTGCTGGCTGGCCGGCGAGAACTCGCAGCAAAACTTGAGATCCACCAGTACTAGGATCGGGGTGACAGCCGGTGTGTCAGGCAGGCGGTGCAGGCTTACTTGCGCCTTGCAGGCAGGGGCATACGAGCAGCAAGAGGCCTGCGAGCAGGAAGTGGTGCGAGGGGGTGGGTGGGTGGAGGCAGGGAGGCACAGTAATCCGTCGGCACAATGCATGCACCAGAGCACCCAAGAGGCCATCCTGCAAGTACAGCCCGTTGACGTGGGCGTCCCCAACCTCCCTCGATGGGTGGGGGCGGGGACAGCACATGGCCACGGACGCAGACAGTGGCGATAGGTCAGACACTGATGATGACGACGACGATGAGGACAAGCCAGGTGCTGCAAGCACAGGAAAGAGGCGGACGAGGAGGAGGTGCACGCAGCGCCCGGAGGTATGCTTGTGTTTGGTTCTCGCCTACAGGGACACAACCGGGAGTATGCAGTCATGCACTGTAATCCATTTCGCGTGTTTGTCTGGCTGACGCTGAAAGCATGCTGGGGAGCGTTGCGCTGGAGTAAGGGAGCAGGGGAGCAGAGTGCTGTGGCTCTGGTGAAAACAGACACAGTACGGCACGAGCGTGCTGCAGCACAAACACGCTGTGAATGAAACGCATGCACCGAAGTGGCCAAGAGTCCATCCTACAAGGGCAGCCCATGCAGGGTTGCAAATAGACCAGGCATGGGCAGCCAGAGACGAAACGGTGAGGCGAGTCCTGCTGGCAGCAAAACACACAACGAGGCGCCAAGGGCAAAGGCAGAGGGTACCTGGCGGAGGGCATGAGAGGCCAAAGCGTTACTGCAAAGCGGTGGTGAACAGTGGGGAACGAGGCAGAATGCAATGAAGGCAGTGCTGAGAGCAAGCGGCTGGGAGGGTTGAACCAGCGGCGGTAGCGGCAGGCCAGGGGGGTTAGGTGCCAGGTGCATGACAAGCACGCATGGAGGCGAGGGAAAGGTTGTCCGACGGCTGGATCCCATTAGCTGCGGCAGGTGGCGCCTAACAGCATACGTACCCGCCGACCCCCACATGTCCTGGTGTTGTGTTGTCTTTGGTGGAAGATGCATGGATTCAGGGCCCGAATGTGCTATTTAGATGCATGCATACATGCTGGGTGGTGGCGGACACACAGGTGGCGAGAACCCAAGCCTGATAAACACTCAAACAGTCTTGCAACGTTACGGCTGTGCCTTGCCCGAACGCCTCCTCAGTCCTCACCATCACCTGTTGTGGTGACGCACACAGAGGTGTGCCCCCCCCCAACACGTGGTGGCAGCACGCCTGCAGGCGTCCCAGGCAGCGTGCACACTCGGGAGCATTCTGATCATCAGCTGTCCATGGGTTCCAGTCATCCAGAGCTTCACAGAAGTAGCTCATGCGCTGCTGCTTGCCCTTTGCCGGAAGCCACGTTGCCTGTCAGGTTTCAATGGCACTGATTGACTGATACAAGCATTCCAGTCTGCTGCTGGCGATTGATCCTGCAAAATTAAATGATTTGCACACCTACCAGCCACTCGCCATGCTCATGCAGTTCTGCATGAGCCTGCCAAACCAAGTCTTGAGCGGGCTGGGGTGCTCTGCGGTAACCTGCGGTCGCCTGGGGTCGCCGCTGCCTGTCGCCGTACAGATATGGTGCGTGGGGCGTCAGTCCTGGCCTAAGGGCATGGGCTGCTGGGGATGCGGGTGCTGCAGGAGGTACCACGGGCATGGGCAATGGCGTGCGGGTGGTGCCAATTTCCGGTCTCCGAGGCCAACGTGCGTGACAATGCTGTCGGCGGCAGCGGTGACGGCACAACGCTGCAACACACACTCGATGTTAGTGCAGCAAATCGTGTGGCGGCCACGGTGTGTGCTGTGGCTGTGTATCACAAACCTGCAGCACCATGAGTTGATGACGCACTGCCGTTCAGGCAGTGCTTTTCGCAGTCTGCATTGGCGCTGCTCTGCACCCAGAACGGATTACAGTTGCGGCAGCGCTCACAGCGCATGTGCGCAGATGCTGCAGACGTCTGGTGTTGGGCTGGTCCTGCACAAGCTGGGCCCGTGCAGGTGTGCGTACAACAGCACGTGGCCGCGGTGCGTAGTTGTCACATACTAACAGGCTGCGCTGCAGCCCGCGGACAGCCATGCACTTATGCGTGAGGATGCCGTTGCCACTTGCCAAAGAGCGCTGCTGCCAATTCACAAAGCCGTCTCGCCGTGCACTGCGCAACCGCAAGGCTGTCAAGTGGTCAGCTGACGGCGGTGCCACGCCTGCCTGCGTGTATCCACCAGTTATCCACCCCAAGAAATAGCGCCCCAAGCCTCCATGTGTTGCAGCTCCATGTGCTGCTCTTCGTGCGCGAGCACAACGTACAGAGCGTTGCGTGGCATCAGGCACCTTCTGCATGGCCACACCGTGCTTTTGCGGCTGCGCACACAACAGGGTCCACAGTCAAGCTGGGAGCAGTGGTTGGTTCCGCAGCTAGTGCATGTGGTTTTTAACTTGGTGGACTGGGCAATCCTTGCCGCCACACGGCTCTCCCGTTGCAGTCCATGAGCTTGCTGCTGCGGTTGCCTCCGCTAAGCTCGTAGTCCACTGCGCGAGGAGCATGCACGACAAACCGCCTGAATCCAAAGCAGAGCACCATGCCCAGCAGGGAATGGTTCTGGAGGTTTGGGACCTGCTGTGGAACGCTGTGATCAGGCGCTTGTATACTGCTGATGGCGTGCCACACTGCGCGCGCCTCACGCTACACAGCGTAGCAAATTCCTGCTGCATGCCGCACAAGTGCTGTCACAAGGCATCTCAGCCGCTTGTGGCCATACATGCATGATGCTTATGCTGATGTACTGCACTAAGCCCTTGTGGCCCTCTTGCACACCATGTGCATAGCTTGGTGACCCTCTTCTGCTTGCCTGGTCCCCATCTGGGGGGAGCATGGGCCGTGTGGCCCACATGCTCCTGATGTAACATAACATAACGTAACAAGGCATCGTTTTGGGCGCGGTCATCCGCCGGCTGTGTTGCATGCGGCTTTCCAGCAGCATCCGACCCCTCCTGGCTACTGGCCTCCAGCTCTGCGGCCTGTGGCGCTGTCCGCTGCTGGTTTTGGACGCGCATCCGCCGAGCTGTTTCAACCTGCCGCCTGAGCCGCCTGCTCTTTCCGTCTTCCGCAACAACGAGCCAGCAGTTGACCTGCTGACTGGTACTTGTCAGCAACTCTTGAGCTGAGATCCTGGGCCTGCACCAGCGGGGCGAGCTTGCGTTTCCGCAAGCGCAGTTGGGCAGCAGCAGCTGGCCGCCCTCCCCGACGATGCAGACGATGAATCAGGCGCCGCTGACGCATTACACCGGCGCCAGGAGGGAAGCAAAGCCTGCACAAATGTATACCTTACCCAAGCACTCCAACAGGGATGGGGTCCTGTGTTGACCTGGATGCTTGAGGTTTTGTCGGTTCCTGCATGGTCATGGTTTCGACCCTAACAGGCCGGGGAGGGAAACTCGCCTGCACACCGCGTAGAAGACCTGATAACCACAACCACAGGCTGATAGCACAGTTCTCACCACCTGCTGGCAGGGCTGCTTGCAGGGATGCGCTCTCGTCCCTTGCCGCGAGATGCAGTAATTTTCTGGAGAGAGCAACTGTGGCTATCTGGCACCAGGAGGGGATGACAGGTGGACCTGCACTGGTTTGCAGAGTCTGCTGGGCCTCACTGGCTGGCGGCATGCGCGCTGGACGGCACCCAGCAGGTGCAACGGAAGGCAACTTGTGCTCTTGCCTTGAAGACACCCTGTACCCCCTCTTTTCCCAGGGATTTCTGACGGATTACTGGGGTGCCTGTTAGCCTACCCATAGCCGTGCAGGGCGTTCCTCAGGTACCTGATGAACGTCCTGCACAGTCTCACGTGTCGCTGTGCACGCAATGTATGCAGAGTCCATGGCATGCTTGATCTTGTCACCGCGCAGCCGCATGGCGGGTTTCCGGAATTGTACGGGAATGGATTCAGGGGTGGTGGGCGAGAAGCATTCAAATGCAGCGCTCGGGCTCAGGAATAAGGATGGAGTGGGCGATAGACTGATGATTTCGTCAGACAGCGATTATGTTACCAGTGACCTCGAACAACGACCAGTTGACCTCGAACAACGACCGCTTGGAACACTGTTATTGACCCTTCTGCATACAGGAAGGCCGTTCACAGCGAAAAGAGTAGCGACGACTGAATCAGCCAGCACAGGACCAACAACATCCACATTTCACGGCATAAACCCGAGGAGTCACCGCGGTGGGTTTCAGTTCAGCTGGTGTTGGGATCCTCATACCCACTGCACTGACCCATGCTTTGTTGGTGGCCACGCCAAGCATATAGTCAGTGTGACTTGCTGTGGTTGGCACACAAGGTCGTGTCTGGCCCCCAACTGCCTTGTTCGTTTGTGATTATGGACAAATACAACGTGCTGCAAAGCGCTCGCTCAATTGTGTGTGACGCACGTCTTCACTCTCTGCTAGATGGTCATGTGCACTTATGCGCGCCCGCCACCCTCTCCCCAAAGAAAAGGGCTTGGACAGGGAGAATTGCCCTTTCGGGTGCAGTTTTGCTAATCCTCATTCAACCTCTGGTACTGGCTGACAAAAAGAGTTGTAGTATGTAGTGCGTGTTGGGCCCATTTTCACACCATTTTTGTTTGACTGCTTTGACGTGGATTTCATACACTTGATTCTGTGTAAACCTGGAGGCTGGTTAAACGGACCTGCTGGATGGCGGACACGCCGGGTGAAATTGCGGGTGATGACAGCCACCCCCTGCTTCCTGCCCTGGAGCGAGCGCCTGACAGCGCTGGCACAGGTGTGCCCCCGGATGTTGATAAGCTCTTGCAAGCTATTGCTCAAGGGAAAGTCTCGGGGGTCCACACTCTGCTGTCCAACTCACAGCCCTGCAAGGACTATGTGTGTGGGCGCTTGGTCGAGGTGAGTTGGCTCATATATATGACTACCCTTGTAAGGGTTTCATTTGGAGAACGTGCAAGGTCATAATGGGTCCAATCCTTGGTCAGGGCCGCCGTTAGGCCGTGGCCAGTTACACACGTATGTACGGTGCAAGTGTTGTTGTGAACTTCGTGCAAAAGCTTGGCCTCAGCAGTTTGCCTGTCTCAAAGTCCTGCTGAAATACCTTGTGAATTTCTGTCTGTGCCCAGGCAGGGAACCTGGTGGAACCGGTGCTCCATTATGCTTGTAAAGCAGCCGCGGTTCACCGCATATCTGGCGAGACCATGGCGAAGAACGTTGAACGAATTGTACGAGACCTGCTGAAAACGCAAGGCAGCGAGAATTACTCTCAGATCAACGAATTTGATATGGTATGGCTGTTGTGTGTGTATGCGGCGCCTCTAGAATGCAGGACTCAAGAATGAAAGGCATGAATTCGACGTCCGTGCGTGCATGCATCATGCATCGTGGTCGCACAGTGCATGCAAGCCGGGGGGAGGGGGGGCTGACACACCGGTGATATGGTTTGGTTAGCTTTGTGATCCAGTGTTGTAAGGCACATGGAAAGCCTCTATCTTGTGAATTGAATCATGCAAGGAAACGTGGGCGTGCGTGAGGAGTGCTAGAGCGTTCTGACCAAGAGTGTCGCAACACAGACGCACCCAAGCATGATGTGACGATGCTTGGCGGTGATGACACTTCTGCAGGAAGGTTTGACACCGCTTCACGTCGCCTGCAAGTACAACAGCATCATCCAAGTCGTGGAGGCCCTGTTCGAGGACAACACCATTAACATCGAGGCGACAGCAAAGCGACGAAGTGTGAGTGATGAGCGCCGCGGCTGTTTTCAA
>BDDA01000282.1:49674-66004 GCA_001662385.1 Chlamydomonas asymmetrica | reverse complement strand
GGGGGGGGGCAAGTGTTAGCAGCATGCTGCACACCAGAAGGGGAATGCTTTGTGCACAAATAGTGCAGGATTTGATACTAGAGATGGCTTGGTAACAGCCATGTGCTCTCCTGAATGGTACCAATGCCCGGGGTCAGAAGGCCACCTGGCTTCGCCAGTTTGCAAGCGCACGCGTGCAGCGGACATACAGGCAGGGGCATGCAGGCATTCTGCTGCAAACCACCACTGAGTACGCCCAAAACCTGGCCCTCATATAGTTCTACACTCCAGCCCAGCTCTGTACTGTGTGCACGCTGGTGTTTTATGTTGCTCCACAGGCCATGATCACTGCCAGTTCTGACGGCACAAGTGTGAACCTGGACATGGAGTTTCCCCCCACAGGGTTCGACATTGAAGGCTGTACTCCCCTGCACGTGGCAGCCAAGTCTGGTCACAGTCCCGCTATAGAGCTCCTGTGTGCTCGCGGGGCAAACATACTGGCGGAGTGCAAGGATGCGTCAATTGATGAGGTACGCGCTGCTTGGCGGTGTCAGTTGCACCCCCCATATTGGGCGCAGCAACAATTTTCGGACCCCTTCATAGGTTTGCTGTGGCCAAACCCAAAGCCAATCACCAACGTGGACAGAACATGAAAGCCCAATGACCGTGTCGGCTATGCCGTCCATGAACGCTTTGAGGGAGAGCAAAACAAAACCTCAAATGTGCAGCATGCGATGCACGCTACACATCTACGGTGCGGGTCGGCATGCCATCAACGCACCGGCGAATGCAGCATCAGCCTGTCGGTGCCTGACCGTATGTCAGCATCTGCCTGTCAGTGCATTGACAGTGTGTCATTTTGTCTGACTGCGAAGGCAGCGTTCGCTACCTCGTCCACCCGATGGTGAATCGATGGTGAACGCTGTCTTAGTTCCTCGTGCGTTTCAATTGTATCTACAAGGCAGCATGCATTTTAATGCCCTCCCACGTGGTTGTTGCTAACACGCCATTTATGCCTTCTGTGCGTGGTTGTTGGCGTGACATCCCATCTGGACTGTGTCGCACAACACAATCGCAGTCCAGTTGGACATTACAGACACGCTGTCTCATGCTCACCGTGCCCCACATGCCCTGCAGTAACACTGATTGACAGCGCCCACCTGTGCTTCCCTTTTGTTCTTATTTCTGGAGTTTCAGGATGGGTCGTACACAGCGTTGGATTTCGCGTGCATAATGAGTGTCGTGCCTGCCATCGGCGAACTCGTGAAAGAAATGTCGGAGAAGGCACGCAAGTGTGCTACCCTGGCGGCAACATACAATGTAAGTGCCCGGTGCTGCCACCATTCGCGTAACATGCGCAAACCTTATATGGGAGGGGATGCCAGTCCGCAAACGAGCGGCGGACACAGTCTGTACCGGTTGCACCAAATTAACGCAGGGAAGTCAGACGGATGGCCGCAGGGAGGCGTGGCGGATGCGCAAAGACAAGCTTGAAGGCGCCATGAAGAAGGCGCTGAAACTGGGACTGCAAAAGGGCCACCCTCAGGGCATGCCTGACCTGCTGGGTTGCTTTCTCAGCATGCATCCCTCATCAGTGACCTCCGTTGAGGACCCTGAGGTATGGCAACACACACAGTGTTTGTTGGTTTATACAACCCACGCTAGCCCTGAGACAACCGTCCAACACCAGCATACTTCATTACGTGACCCTGGCGAGCTGGGACACGTTGTCGCGTTCAGATCTGGTCGCTCACCGCTTGCTCGCAGGGGGGGAATACGCCTGTGCACTTCATGTGCAATTTGGGCTACCATCCGATACTTGGTGACTTGCTTAAGCTCACTCCAACGGTGCTTACAAAAGCGAACAAGGTAAAAGCTTGGCAACGCAAGTGTTGTACGCACATATGGCCATCTCGTGTCACACACTGCGCTCTCGCTCGGTTGCCAGCTTCGGAAACGCAAGTGTTTCGAGGCCGATTATCAGCGCACCTCGCCTGCCGTGGCCAGATATGTTGGCTGCTTGGCTTAATTGCAGGGAGATTCGTTGCGGTGTATGTGCGCATTTGTGTGTGCAATTGATACGCGCAGGACGGTAACACGCCGCTGCACCTTGCGTGCAGAGCACGCCAACCCCGCAAACTCGTGGAGTGGATACTACGCAAGGAAAAGTCAACCGTCAACGTGAAGAACACAGTGCGTTCCAGCCATTGACATGGATTGGCCAGCATGCACGGAGTACTGGTATGAGGCAAATGAAAGGTGCCAGAACCAGAACCAGCTGAATGGTGTCCGCCGCATGCTACGCACACACACACATGCTCCTCATTTGTTCTCTATCTCCGCCGTTGGATGTATACTGCATGCATGCTACAATCAGCCATGCACGCGCAATGCTGGACACACAATTAACGGGATAGCAATCGTTCCCGTGGTCACATCCTTGCCCTACCTGGCATGCTGTTCTTGCACTGTTGTGCAGGCAGGCAAGCGACCCATCGACCTAGCGAGTGACACCGAGGTTATTGACATGCTCAAGAAGGCCAAAAAGGAACTGGACCAGGTGTGTGAGTGTTCACAATCCCTCTGTTTCACCTGGTGCATGTGCGTTATGTTGCATGGGTTGCTGCCGAGACGACGTCGATGCATCTTTTGCCCGCGAGGCGCGCTCGAGTGCGCCGCAATTTGCACCACATACAGCTAGCGGCAGCTTCCTAAGGCGCGTACATGGTGTACAATGTGTGTGGCAGGCCGAGGAGCCAGCGGCACCGAGTGGGTTCGCAGTTGTGTACAACTACGTCACTTTGGCCTACACGTTCAAGGACATCCGCCTCAGACACTTGGCCTGCTGGTGGGGTGTGTCGTTGGTCGTCATGTGGGCCGCAAGGTTTGCGCTGTACAGCCTGAAGGACTGGCACGTGGCAGAAGCACCCAAGACCGTCATGCTTGTGCTTATGGTGATGGACGCTGTGATAAGTGCTGCATCCGCTATCGTTGCGATGTTGTTCAGCACGGTCAAAGAGACCGACCATGCAAAGAAGGACTGAGACGTGCCGCTGCGTGCAGCTGGGCGCGACAAAGCAGTGCGTTAGCATCGGTGGCTCATCAACAAGAGGGCACTGTGCATGCCCATGGTGCTTAAAAGCGCGTGGAGCACTGGTTGCCGCTTGAGCTAGCCCTGCTTTGCTAGCTGGTTGGTTCGTTTGCGGGCTTTGCCGCAACTAGGCTTGCACATCAGGCAATATCCGTGTGCCATGCTGTGTAGCATGACTTGAGCCCACGCTGATGCAGTTATGTCAAAGCTGCCCATATGCATGCATGCACACTGGACTTGTGGCCATACTGTACTGTGTTGATGTAAGCGCTCTCGTCAGCCGCCAGGGATGCTGCTGCATTGCTTGGGCCTGTGAATAATTGAAGGTATTGGCATTGATATCGAGGCTAAGGTGTCTGTTTCAGCTCCTGTGCAGCTCACCAAACTTTCGGGTAGCTAGCGCCACATGCGTACACGACAGGTGCGGCCCTGACGGCAGCTCCCCCGACCCATGGCAGCAAAGCGGCTGGAGCCTGCACCACAGGCCGCTGCCTGCAGATTCCTGCTGCTGGGCCATGTTTGAAATACCAAGAAGTCTTGTATGCAACAGGGACAGTGCAGGGTGATTGCCTGCTCCAGACTCTCCAGCAGTACGCCTTGCAGGCGCACACGGTGTGTCGTCAGGCTTGTGCATATCAGTCTGCGGTGCACTGCACCCTGAAATTTGGGGTCTGAAGTACCCTGCATTCCAGCGCGTGGCGCATCAACAAGGCACAACCGGCTGGAATGGATGGCCAGCTTCTGGCACAGCCCACCATTTGCAACGGGTGCAAGGCAAATGCTGACGTCATCACTGCTGGTCGCTGCCTGCATGTCTTGCGGGAAACGGGTGCCAGCCCTGGTGCCAGCACCAGGGCTGGCATCCGGGCTGGCACGGTACTGGTACGCATGGAAGTGGCGCTGATGATCTGTGGCTGTAGTATCCTCCATATCTGCAAAACAGATTGGACAGGCAACCGGCTGCCTTCAACCCCACCGCCCATATTCCCAGGATGAATGCAGGATGAATGCATGCATGAGCGATTTGCCGATGTCGCATGGACAAGTTCAGGTCCAGGGCTCGGGCTTGCACAGGCCAAAACCGATTCCCCAACACTCCAACAGCACAGCTGCCAGTTGCCTGCGACTGTACGTGCATCATGACTTGCGTGTTTGTTTGCCCTCAACCGTTGAACCCGCTCATGCGGCATCGGTGTACGGTTTGGAGAGAACGATTGAAATTGCCATTGCCATATGTGCATCCTGGTCCGCACACTTAGGCTGGATGCTGTGCGCTGTGAACAGGACTGCAGTGCCGTGCTCATGGCGCCGTGGCGTAGGTCTGAATGTGTTCACGGGGCCGTGCTCCTGGGTACCAGAGTGCGGCGATCGGCGCATGTGGGGCGCTTTGAACCAGCCTGGTAGCGTGCGCAAAGCGACACCCAGCATTACCGGTACGCACGCCGTAGTTGCCGCTGGGCCCCTGGCCCCCTTCAGCCCGTGTGTGTGGGTAACAGAGTGGGTAACAGAGTGGGTTACAGAGTGGGTAACAGAGTGGGTAACAGAGTGGGTAACAGGGTGGGTAACAGAGTGGGTAATTTACCTGTTGGTGCAACGAGGGATTCGGCCAATGCGCAGGTACAATTCGGTTGTGGCGCAGCAAAAACGCATGGGACGTATGGGGCATCGCCTGTCCGTTCGCAAGGCTTGTCCAGGACCGATAGAATGAGCGTGTCCTGGTTCGGCAGGTGTACGTGCATGAAGCATTCGCGTTGCATGCAGCAGGGCCCAAACCACAGCACCTGACCCCAAGCATGAACCGTGGTGCAAGCATGCAGTGATGATGATAATGCAAATGGGTTTGCTGCCTCGTGGCACGCGTCTCAATATAGGTACGATTACCACCGACCTCAGCAGTCAGCATGCGCCCAACATCGGTCTCGTCCTTGCCGCTTGCTTGCCAAGTGCTGTGGCAGAAAACGCTTGAAGCAGCATGCAGCAATCATACATGCCCCTTTATCAGTTGTTTCATTGCTTGGTTCATGCGCTTTATCACCAGTGGCCTTGCAGGCCATGAAGGAACGGAGCGAGAGGTTGGTCGTTTTGTGTGCACCACACAGCGTGTGCAATTCATGCCCATGCGCGCACGCAGACAGTCGTGAAGGCTGCAGCGACATGTCGGGGAGCAGGCGCACACCTGAGGCTGCAAAGCGGGCATTGATTGTGGTTGCGGGCGGATGTTCATGGTACCATGGATGAACCGCCATTGGTACATTGGCAGGGGCGGGGAAAGGGGGGCTCTGCGCATCCCTTTCACGCAAGCCCAGTGAGAGTGCATTGTTACGACAGCTTTACAGCCCAGGCATGTGCGCCAGACCGGGCCTGTGTCATAAATGCATTTCCGCGCTGAAGCGGACTGTTTGCCAGGTCTGGTCCTGTTCGGTCTGGACTCATCGTCGAACGAATCAGCAGGACCTTCCACTACGAGTCTATGAGCACCACACCAATATGTAGCGCCAACTCCAATACAGTTACACAGCGCTTTGAAGCAGTTGCCACTGGTTGTGCTGCACGGTGTCAGCAGATGTCAACGCAACTGGACGTCATGGTTGAGATGGGATCGGTTGCAACAGGACGGTGCCCAGCCACGCAGCCATTGGCTGCCTGTAAGAACTTGCGGGAAACACGTCAAGCCTGTGCTCCGGCAGAGTGCCATGTTGGCACAACAGGTGATGTGGTAGGCAGCGCAGAAGATAATCAGACCCACGGAATGCAGCTTTGACGGCTGACCTGCCCCAGCAGCGACACTGCTCCTAGGACACCCGGTAGCAGTGAAAGCTCGACAACGGACTTTTGCCAACCCTGCTGATCGCAATGTGCTGATCATAGGCAGGCAGCAGAAACCATGACACTGAACGAGCATACACGAAACTAAGCACTTTGGAAGGTGCTTAAGCTCACCACTGGCGCTGCAGTGTCAACCCATGCTGAAACCCAGGTAGGTGCATACCGGAGGGAACTGCTTTGACGAAGCACCTGATGTGTGAAAATGCACAGAGCTTGTTGCGTGCAGCTTTCTGTACAGCTGCTGCTGCATCGAACAGCAGTATTATAACCCGTACAATTTCCACCAATGGCTCAGAGCACACCAGTGCACATCAGCGCGCGCCCCGTGTTTAACAGAGACCGCTTACCGGTGCTGCTGTGCCCCTGTCGCTGGCGCCTGCTTGAAAGTGGTCGTCTCAGAGTACACATCCAACGAGAAATCGTTTTCCTCCACTGTCACCCTCCTGTGCATTTCCCGTAATTTAGGATAGGCATGCCGGCAAATTCGAACAGGTGCGTTCGACAGCCCCGTTGTGTCTGTGTCACAGGCCTCCCTGCTGGTCAGTACTCATACCTCAACATCTTTCTCAAACCTGCATACACTTAGGGAGCGTCGTTGTTGGTGACCACGCTCCGTTTGCCCTGCGGTGCCAAACCTCGCTTCGACAGAGGCGGAAGTCACAAAGTACATTTGCGGGGACACAAGCTCAGTCCACCAGAAGCCAGGCTCTGTGCCACTAGGGCAGGCTCTCTGGTTGTGCCAGGCCCGCCCAGCACAGGCCGTGGCGTGCTCTGGTACATAATGGACATCGACGAGGAGTATGCTGAGAACGCAGGCGTTCCAGCACCTGCTGGCAAGGTGAGCAAACCTCAAGTCAGCTCTCGAGCGCTCTCTGCCTTTTGCAGCATCGTTGGTGGCACGTGGTCCGCACAGTTGATCCTGCCATTTTCGCTTGCAGCTGTCCAGCTGACGCGAGCATCGTTTTTGCACTGAGCTTACCTTGTACCAACCTGCCTGTGCGCAGGCCAAAGCCAAAACCAAGGCACAGCCCCTTGCCCCCAGCAATGGAGCCAACGGAGCCGCTGCGAACGGCAAGTCGATTGAGGAAATGTACCAGAAGAAGTCGCAGCTGGAGCACATCCTGCTGCGCCCTGACACATACATAGGCTCCACCGAGAAGCAGCAGCAGGTGCGTGTCCTGATGCTCTTCTTACGACCTCGGATGCGTCACGAGTTTGAAGGGGTAAGCCCTGCTGTATGCTGCGCTGTGCCTAACACGCTCCCCTGCACGCTTCCTTGCAGGCGCTTTGGGTCCACAACGGCGAGAAGATGGAGCTGCGCACCATCGCCTATGTGCCTGGCCTCTACAAAATATTCGATGAGATTTTGGTGAACGCTGCCGACCACAAAGTCCGTGACCCCAACATGGACGTGCTCAAAGTGACTATCGACGCGGTAAGTGAATGCGCCGCACTGTGCACCCTGCGGACCTGCACCAGCAGAACCAAATCAATGGGTACCTGCTCCAGGCCGCACTGGGTAGCGTACTGGGCTTTGCACTTTCTGACTTGCCCCTTTCCCCGCCGGTGCATGCTCCTCTTGCAGCCTCGCGCCTCACATCGTACGAAAGCCCGTTTTCCCTTGCATTCGTGCTTGCCGCCGTACTTGTGCCGCGTGGGATTCGGCCAATATCGTTGAGGCCTTGCGTTCCCTCAGAGCCGTGACAGGGTGGCGCTCTTTCATGCTGTGCTTGGGCCGTGCAGGAGGCCAACAGCATCACGGTGTGGAACAACGGCAGCGGCATCCCGGTGGAGGTGCACAAGGAGGAGGGCGTGTACGTGCCGGAGCTCATCTTCGGCCACCTGCTCACCAGCTCCAACTACGACGACAACGAGAAGAAGGTGCGGCCTTGCGGCCTTGCGGGCCCTGCCTGCAGGCTGTGTGAAACGTGGAGCTGTGGAAGCACGGGCCACAACCCGCACCCAGGACCCACACCAGGCCGGAACGCACAAGTCAAGCTGCAGAATGCATGCGTGTGGATGCATAAATCGCTGTGTATTGAGGAGCGCATGTGGCTCCATGTGGGTCGTTCGCTACAACCGATTGTACGTTGAATTAATAGGTCTGCACACATCGGATGCCATTCGGGTCACGCGTCCTTCGTGCAGCCTGTCGTCGAACGTAAGCACATGACGCACACGGTGCAACTGACCATGCACGGAATCGAGGGGTACAACGCTGACACGCTGTGCACATTCGTTGCCGCAGATCGTGGGTGGCCGCAACGGCTACGGTGCCAAGCTCGCCAACATCTTCTCCACCGAGTTTGTGCTGGAGACGTGCGACGGCACCCGCGGGCGGCGCTACAAGCAGGTGTTCAGCGCCAACATGACCAAGAAGGGCACGCCCAAGGTGGGGTGGCTGGCACCATGAACACCTGAAGGGCCTGGTGTCCTTCCTGCTGAACACACTATAGCTGAACACACTGCAGCAGTGGCAGGGCCGTGTGCAGGGCGTGGACATCGGCCTGCAGCATTCAGTGAGTGCTTGGTGATGGGATGGGATTGGACACGCGCCACACAACAACACACACGACAGTTACAGTGATTCGGTGTAGGTACGCAAGCAATCGGCAGCCAGTGAGTCATCAAGCAACAAGGTCTTACACATGACCGTCATTCAAAACTTGCGTGTGCGTGCAGCTGGGCGACTGCAAGGCCACCGACAACTGGACCAGCATCACCTTCAAGCCGGACCTGGCCAAGTTTGGCATGCAGGTAGGGCGTTAGGGTCAATTCACTGTCTCAAGGGACCGCAACAGGTCGACTGCCAGCAGTGCAAAGCCTGATGTGCCTCAGCGCCTCAACGCGTCAAGCAAAAAAGCCTTGATGTGCTTGTGTGGCATCCGCCAGCAGACAACGCTATTTGCGGCTATCCAGCATCACTGCTGCATCTGGTTAGCCTGATAGCAGCGCCACAAGTGCTGTGTTGCATCGGGAGCGTATCGGCCAAACGGCCCATGCTCCCCCCTGGATGGGAACCACACGAGAAGAAGATGAGGCAGCCCCAGTGTCCCCCAAAGGTGCCAATGCGCTGTTCATGTCTTGCCCTGTGCATGCCAATGTCCTGTGAATGCAGGAGCTTGAGGAGGACACGGTGGCGCTGATGCGCAAGCGCGTCTACGACATGGCCGGCATCCTGGGCAAGACCTGCAAGGTAGGTGGGCGGATTGTGGCTCTTGCCCGATTGCCCGATTGCGCACTGCTGTTGCCCGTGTGTACGCGCTTGCCCTGTGCCAGCCAGTGCCTCAGGCGGTGCACGTGCGAATGATGTGGCGCGCTCCATGCCTCACCCCTCATATGGTGCCCATAAACGCGTAGCTGACGCGCACGTTTGAAGCTCAAGAGGAGCAGTCACGTGCATAACCGGTGTGCATTCATTACGCACTCATCTGCTACGTGCGAATTTCACCTGCTCCTGATGCAACTCAACACATGATGAGTTCACCACCCGCTGTGGGCGTGTCTCAGGTGTTCCTGAACGGCCAGCGCATCAGCATCAAGAGCTTCCAGGAGTATGTGGACCTCTACCTGGGGCCCAAGGACAACGGCGTGGCACGCGTGTATGAGAAGTACAGCGACAGGTGCGGCCAGAGGGCGTGCTGTGCTGTCCAGACGGCGAGCCGAGCCCCAGCGTCGGTCAGGGTCAAGACACAGAGATTGATTGCTGCAGTAACGCAATCGTGGTCATAGCAAGCATTTCATGGGCCGCACTTGTGGTACTGTGGCAGTCAGCGTTGCCTGTGTGCCAACTGAAAACCTGAAACCGTGAAAACCTCAACAATATTGCACCATATAATCTGCATGCTGGTTGCTGCAGGTGGGAGATCTGCGTGAGCTGCACTGACGGCCAGTTCCAGCAGGTGAGGTGATGGCGGCGTGAACAGCCAGTTGGTTGTTCCATGTGTGATGTTCAAGGCAACGAAGGACCAGTTGCGTAATACTGGCAACGGCAGCGGCGCACTGGTGCCCCCTGTCACGATGCCAGTGCCGGGTCCGACTTTTGACCATGCCAGACCCGTGTTGACAGCGTCGCTGATGTAGCGTCAAGCTTGCGCGTTTAGCAGGCCAGGCTTTGGTTTCATGACAGCGGCTGATGCCCCAAAGCGCAGACACCCCACAGCCTGCCTGCATATGGGTCGGTCGCACAATCACTCACTGAGCAACTTACGCGCCTCGCCTGGCCCACCCTCCTGGACTGCGCTGCGTGTTGCAGGTCAGCTTCGTCAACTCGATCTGCACCTACAAGGGCGGCACCCACGTCAACTACCTGGTGGACCAGATCACCAAGTGAGCGAGGCCTCGTGCGGTGCCAGATGCCGTGCATGATGCGATGCGGATGGAGCATTGATATCAACCAGGACCAGCGTGTATGAGCCAATGCGTTGGCTGTGTGTGGGAGGGACAGACTCGGGAAGGGCAGGACGACTACCCTCGAACATGGCTAAATGAGATATAGTCTGTCAGTTTGGGTTTGGGCATATCCTGGGTGCGTCATCTCGCCATGCGCCTGAACGCTGCTTTGCATCGCATCATGCTTGACGAATTTCGGAATTTGGTTAGCAATGCGCACGACTGATTGCTGGCAATGACTGCTTGTGGTGGCCGCAGGCATGTGGTGGAGAAGCTGAACAAGAAGAACAAGAACGCCAACGTCAAGCCCTTCATGGTGAAGAACCACCTGTGGGTCTTCATCAACAGCTACATCGAGAACCCCGCGTTCGACTCGCAGGTGGGTGAGCACACAGCCGGCTTGGCGTCGCCACTCTCGCCCATCCATGCTGCTGTGGCCAGCTGCCAGTTGGCCGTTGACTGGCGCAGAATTCAACCTCGATACATCCTGGCACTGCGTCTGCCTGCCACAGCACCAATGCAGTGGCAACAGGCATGATCGAGAGCTCATGACGTGCCAGAGTTCACGCGCTGAAATTGTGTCATTCACTCATTCTGCCCGGTTTGTTTTGGGCTTTCACTTTTTCAGACCAAGGAGAACCTCACGCTGCGCGCCAGCAGCTTTGGCTCCAAGTGCGACCTGGCGACGCCCTTCCTGGACAAGGTGGCCAAGAGCGGGCTCATGGACTCCATCCTGTCCTTTGCCGAGTTCAAGAACCAGAAGGAGATGAAGAAGAACGACGGGGCCAAGCGCTCGCGCCTCCTGGGTGCGCGCCTGCCTGCCTACTCCTGCCTGCCTGCCATCACACACATACCTTTTCTCTTCGCTTGAAAACGCACATCCGCTAATGCTGCTGTCGCAATGCAGCCATAAAAAGTGCAGCAGTGTATGCTGCATGTCTGTGCGCATCGAGCAATCTGGGTGTTGCTACTGCTTGGTTCCGGAGGCCGGGGCTTTGAACCGCTGTTGTTGAGCCGTGTGTGTGGCCGCATCCGCATGTGTTCTCGCTGCAGGCATCACCAAGCTGGATGACGCCAACCTCGCGGGCGGCAAGAACAGCCAGAACTGCACGCTCATCCTCACAGAGGGGGACTCCGCCAAGTCCCTGGCCATCAGCGGCCTGGGCGTGGTGGGGCGCGACAGCTACGGCGTGTTCCCCCTCAGGTCAGCGCAATAGAAGCACATGCTGCCATTGCACCTGCCACTTCACCTGAATGCGTATGTCGTGATACCGTATGTAAGTATGTTCGATCACCATCTTGTGTGCGTGCTTGGAGTTATGCAGCTTGAGAGGCTGCAAAACCAGCGGACTGTTATGGTATGGGGCTTGGCTGACGCGTGCATTGCGGTGTGGTGCGTGCGCAGGGGCAAGCTGCTCAACGTACGTGAGGCGAGCGCCGCGCAGGTCACCGCCAACGCGGAGATCACGCACATCAAGCAGATCCTGGGCCTGCAGCACGGCAAGGTCAGGACACGGCCCCTTACCGTCACCTGCTCATCATTATCCAGACTGCTTCTGTGGTGCTCCCGCATCACCCTGTTTCCAAGAGGGCTCATCAACGCTCATCAACGCTCATACCAGTGTACTGCACTTGACAACAGTACGGTCTGCTGCACAACGCGTATCCACAATTCAAAGCATGACAGCATGCATGCCACGCTGCTGGGTCCATGGTGCCATGCTAAACTGCTCCGTAGTTGATGCGTTTGCTCACAATGTTGGTGCGTGTGTGCGTATGGGGGCCCGTATGACCGACCGCAGGTGTACGACGACACCAAGTCGCTGCGCTACGGGCACCTGATGATCATGACCGACCAGGACCACGACGGCAGCCACATCAAGGGCCTCATCATGAACTTCCTGCACACCTTCTACCCCTCGCTGCTCAAGCTGCCGTCCTTCCTGCAGGAGTTCATCACGCCCATCGTCAAGGTAATGCAACATAACAAACATCGTCAAGGTAGCTCCATGGGCACGGAGGCAGACAGAGCCGGCACGGCACCCTAGCGTGCCACATGCATGCAGTGATGCAGCGTGCGGATGTTTAGGGAGCTACAGCCACCCAAGAAGTTGATACTAGCAAGGGCACTCGTGACGGCCATGGCGCTGCACCTGCAGGGAATCATCAGCTGACAAGCGCACTTGCATGCCAACTGCATCGGCGCGTGGTTTCTCCGTGCGCTGCACCTGCAGCGAACCGTTGGCTGTAAATCGCAACAGCCAAGCACACGTCAGTGGCAAGGCAACCACGTCATCGTGCACAGCCTGCTTTGGTAATGAGCGTTTGCCAACAATGTGGGACTGGGAGGCTGGCGTGGCAGGCCTGGTGAATCAACGGACGGGTTTGTTGCGTTGTGTGTTGTGTGCAGGCGCGCAAGGGGCGCCAGGTACTGAGCTTCTACACCATGCCCGAGTATGAGACGTGGAAGGAGACAGTGGGCGCTGGCATCAAGACCTGGGACGTCAAGTACTATAAGGCAAGGCAGTTTAACAGCCTTGACAGCTGACACAGCACGGGTTCAAACTCTGATGTAATCAGGATGTAATTGTGCTATTCCTCCCCTTGGAGGGAGTGTGAGCCTTTGCTCAGCCAGCTCCTGGCCACTGTAACATAACGCACCCTTGTTACTCAGGTGCAGCCAGTTGCCTTGGAATTGGTCGCTGCGGTGCTTCTTCGAAGATGGTGCCTTGCCTGCGCTCGTTATGCACACAAATGTCCTGCTAGCACCATCACCACTGCGGCTGCATCCACAAACGTGCACCCCGCTCCTGCCCACTGATCTTCCACGCACCTTGCCATGCTGTGTGCGCCGCTCAGGGTCTGGGTACCTCCACCAAGGACGAGGCTCGTGAGTACTTCTCAGGCCTGGACCGCCACCGCAAGGAGTTTGTGTGGGCAGGTACGTACCAGCATGCAGTATGCAGGGACAGGATGGCAAGCCCAAGACAGCGTGACGGCGTTCGCTTGCTCACAGATTTCCGCGTGCCATTCTCGTGGCCTGGACTTCAAAACGCTCATGTGCGCGTTGCAGCCATGCATTGCATGTGCACATGCCGTGAGGAAAATGGTGCATCGGTACTTCAGTAGGCAGCTCTTTGTCCACACTTCTGTCTGCAAACTGCAAACCTCCCGCCATGTTGCCTTGTCCACGACTACAGCAAGTAAGCAGCTCATATTCACCCACACACATGCCACCGCGTAGGTGACGAGGACGCCGCGGCCATTGAGCTGGCGTTCAGCAAGAAGAAGGTGGACGACCGCAAGGAGTGGCTGGCGGCGTACGAGCCGGGCACCTACCTGGACATGACGCCCGACACCATCACGTACTCGGACTTCATCAATAAGGTGCGCCTTGGGTGCACCCCCGGCTGGGCGTTTGAGTGGGTTTGCATGCCTCCACAGCCCACACAATTAAGTGTGGACCAGTGGCTTGTTGCATGCAGGCCGGTGTGTGCGTGCTCGAGCATTGTTTGCTGCCTTGAGTCGTACAGGTGTTCGACTTTTGATGTGTGGGAGGATCTCATCTATGTGGGTGTGCATGAGGCGGTGCGGCTGGTGCTGAGGGCCGTAATGGTGCTGGTTTTGACCGCCGGCGTGCTGGTGCACCAACCCCTAACAACCTTACCCCCTAAACCCTGCACCCTACCGCAGGAGCTGATCCTGTTCTCGCGCGCCGACCTCGAGCGCTCCATCCCCAGCGTGATGGACGGCCTCAAGCCGGGTCAGCGCAAGATCCTGTACGCCTCCTTCAAGCGCAACCTCAAGAAGGACATCAAGGTCGCGCAGCTGGCCGCGTACGTGTCGGAGCACTCGGCCTACCACCACGGCGAGCAGAGCTTGGCCACCACCATCGTCAACCTGGCACAGGCGAGCGCGGGTAGTACATCTGATCCCAGGCAGCAGGAACGTGCTGATGCAGCACGCATGCGTGCAGGACGCAGAGGGACTGCTCGTTGGGTGGCTCTGCACTGCTGCGCCTATAGCCTGTGTCGTGCTGCTGCTAACAATGATCACACGGTCGCATCACATGCGCCTTTGTCTGCATGCAGCGTAGAGGCGTTGACGGTTTTTCTTACGAGCGGCCAAGTGGCTGGTATACGTCCCAAGGCCCGCAGGCGTTGCCACATAGCTGTGGCGTTTGCAAAACCCATGAGCCCAACCACCCTTAGCATGGGCCATTCGGCCGACGCGCTTGTAACATAACGTGTCTTTGCCTGCCCACGCCTTCATGTGCGCAGGACTTTGTGGGCAGTAACAACGTCTGCCTGCTGTTCCCGTCGGGTCAGTTTGGCACACGCCTGCAGGGCGGCAAGGACGCCGCCAGCAGCCGCTACATCTACACGCGCCTGGCGCCGCTCACGCGCCACCTGTTCAACGAGAACGACGACCGCCTGCTGGCATACCTCAACGAGGAGGGCCAGTCCATCGAGCCAGAGTGGTGCGTGCGGCGGCAGCACGCGCGCAGCAACAATGCATGACATTCTATGTCAGTTCTGATGCGGTCCAGGTTGCATGGTGCTGCAGGAATGCAAGCATCCTGTACTGCTGAGGCAGAGCGACGAGAGGGGGCGAATAAATGATTGCACTGCCGTGGCTCAAGTACATACGTCCATAACAACAGCAGCAAGCAGTTGCACTCACCGTAGGGAATTTGCGCCCCCAAAACGACAGCTGCCACTGGTCGAGTAGGTCGCCGCACGCATTGAAGCGTGTGCTGACGTGCTCCGCTGGCCTGCTGCCACGGCCGCTACCGTGTCCCTGCAGGTACATCCCCATCCTGCCCACGGTGCTGATCAATGGCGCGGAGGGCATCGGCACCGGCTGGTCCACCTCCATCCCCAACTACAACCCGCGCGACATCGTGGCTAACCTCAAGGCGCTGCTGGCAGGGGAGGAGCAGCAGCCCATCCACCCCTGGTGCGTTGCGGACTTGCGGCAGCCTACAGCTTGGCATGTAACTCTTACACCTGCACCTCTGCACGCTGCCAATACTAGCTAAACGACACGCTCGCATCAGCGAGAAAGCTCCATATGCAAAGTGCTGAGCCCTTAGCAGGCCCTCATCGGCTGGTCTCCGCTGTGTGATGCGCATGGTGCAGAGCGCTGTGCTGCTTGCGGCGCATGCGGTCAGGCACAGCGATAGCTGAAGCAGCAGGCTGTGTGCCTGGTGACGGGTGCAACCACGTCAAGGCGATTGCGGTAGTGCCGGGTGCGCCGTCCTGTCGTTTTGCGTGTGGACTTTCTGCACCAGCTCCTACCGTACACTCACCTGAATGTTGGATTGCTATCGTGGTGTGCCGCGCTGGCAGGTACCGTGGCTTCCGGGGCACCATCACGGAGGTGCCCAACAGGACCGGCGCACGCTCCTACGTCTGCGCCGGCATCGTGTCGCAGGTGGGTATGAGCTGTGCCTGCACGTCCACACCACCCTGGACGCTCAGAAGCGCGTCCCTGCATGCATGCGCCCGTTCACCTTGCTCCTTATGCGCTCGCTCAGCTAAATCGTGTGGACGCCCAGTGTGAGCCCACTTACTGCACCGCGGTGCTGCGCCCGGAGCAGTGATGGCAGACCCTGATCTATTTTGTTGTTGTGTTCCCTCCTGGTCCTGTGTGTGCACGCTCGGCAGACGGGTGAGAACACCATCGACATCACGGAGCTGCCTGTGCGCAAGTGGACTCAGGTGGGTGGCGCCAGCCTGGACTGCTCACTGTGCTCCCAGTCCTGACACTGGCGCTTCTCACCAACCACGCACAAACAAACGTGATCCTGGTAACAGCAGCTTGCGCCTTGATCCCCATCGTGGTGTCAGACAGAAGGGAACGCAAAGACAATGACAACTCACCTGTGCACAACAGCATCGTGTGCTGATCGCGCCTGCCTTCCCCCTCCCTGCCCACACACACTCACGCACGCGACACCTCGCCATCCTCAGGTGCAGTTCCTATTCTCCCGCATAGGCACACTGCGTGGGCCCACAGGAAGCAAACACACTCATTACA
>BDDA01000282.1:24582-46277 GCA_001662385.1 Chlamydomonas asymmetrica | reverse complement strand
GCCTGCCTGCGCTGCATGCCCGCACTGCCACATGACCCCCCCCCCACACACACGCACACACGTACACACTCCCACTACGACAGGGCGCCAAAGAGGCTCAGGTGCGGCTGGACGCCAAGGTGCGCTTCATCCGCGCCGTCGTGCGCGGCGAACTCAAGGTGTCCAACCGCAAGAAGGCGGAGATTGAGCAGGAGCTGGAGGCCAAGCAGTACCCGCGCCTGGCGTCATCGCGCGCCAAGGTGAGGCGGGGAGAGGGGTCGGGGAAGGGGGAGAGAGAACACATCACCCAGAGCAGTAAGACCAGGGCTCAGGATAAGGCTGCCAAGCCTGCAAAATGCCACCACTACCGCTCTGACTGAGTGTTGTCAGTGCAATGTGTGTCACGCCCACAGCAGGGGCAGGATGCTGCCACCTCGAAAGGGATCCAGTCCCAGGAGGGGACCAGAGACCGTGTCGTGCCTCCCCAGCCAAGTGGTTGTGCACGTACGCTGTGCTATGTATCATCATGAGTGCGCCGGCCAACTGACCCCCTATGTGCTTTCCCCACATAGGGACCGGGCGAGCTGCTCGAAACGTAACACACTAGTCACCACGCGCACCCCATAGCGTACCCACTTCTTAGCTGCGACCTGTGACCTGTGACCTTTGCAACCAGTGACCAGTGTATCATCTGTCAGCACAGCTGCATCAATCCTTGCGTGCTTGTGTATGCACATGTATGGTGTCCGGCCCGGTTGTCAGGCAAACAAGGCTGCCGCCGAGGAGGTGATGAACGGTGAGGACGCCGAGGGCGAGGGCGACGGCGCCAGCGCGGTGGGCCTGAGCTATGACTACCTGCTCAGCATGCCCATCTACAGCCTCACGGTGGAGAAGGTCCAGGCGCTGGAGGTGTGTGTGGGTGTGTGGAGGGCGTTGTGGGGGGGCCAACCTTTGTGTGTGGCACTGTCCACGATGCGCTTGGCTTGTCTCAGTGGGTGGCCTGGCGACCCTCAGTGTGTTTGGCTTGCATGTACTGGAATGGTTAGTTTGTGTGATGGGCGGGTGTGCACAGCGCACCTGGGTGAAACCAGCCATATGCGGCGCACCCCGTGACGTGTGGGATCCTCGCGGCTTCAGCTCGCTCGCTGGCTCAAATGTCGTGACTTGTGTACTGCGCGGCTGTGTGGTGCAGGCGGAGGCTGCAGACCAGGCTGCCATCGTGGAGCGCCTGAACGCCGTCACAGCAGAGGTGATGTGGAACGCCGACCTGGATGGCTTCCTCGAGGTAAGAGCGCTGGCTGGGCCTGGTGTGCGATGTGAGGTTACATACATACATGTTATGTCATGTTACATCAGGAGAGTGTCGGCCAAACGGCCCATGCTCCCCCGTGATGGGGACCAGGCCAGCAGAAGAGGCCCTGTTGTGTACATGCTCTTGGCCGTTTGCAAGCCAAGTGGCTAGCAAGTGCGTTTGGGCCAGGGCGACGGGCTTCCTCGTATTCCCATGCCCGACAGCTGTTGGTGGTGCAGGGATGCTTGCCATTCCATGGTGTTGGTGCGAAGCAACGGAGGGGATGAGCGGAACAGAACGCACCAAAACAATGCGTGCAGTAGCACTTGAGGAAGTGCTTCTTGTGAAGTTCTGCCTTCAGTGCGTGCCGTGCACACCCATGCAATGTGTTAGGCAGCATGGGCCATTTGGCCGGCAATCCCCTGATCGCTGCAATTTACTGAAATGTGATAACGTGTGGGTCCCCCGCAGGCGTACAGCGCATGGGAGCAGGGCGAGGAGAGACGCACGGAGGAGGCGCTGCGCATGCTCAAGAACGCCACCGCCGGCCGCGGAGGCAAGGTGGGAAATTAGAAATGGCTGTGGAGTACGCAATGCCCGCCTCGCATGCAGCCCTGCCGCTGCTGCCTTCCGCTCTTACGTACATAGCGCATCCGCCGCCCACACGGCATGCAGCCATGGCAGGGCACCACCGGCCGCAGCAATTACTGTTTACTTTCTGAGTGTGGTATTCTCAATTATAGCAATTGTTCCCTGGTTGGTTTTCGCAGGGCAAGGCTGCTGCCAAGAAGCCCGCTGCTGCCGCCAAGGGCAAGAAGAAGGCCGCGGCGGGCTCCGACGAGGACATGGACGACGTCAGCGACGACGATGATGACGATTTTGAGGAGGACGACGATTTCAAGCCCGCAGCCAAGAAGGCACCTGCGCCCAAGAAGCCGGCAGCGGCAGCAGCAGCACCCAAGCCGGCCGCTGTAGCCGTGCCAAAACCAGCGACCGCAGCGGTGCCCAAGCCAGCAGCAGCGGCAGTGCCCAAGCCGGCTGCTGCAGCTGTGCCCAAGCCAGCAAAGGCCGCTGCGCAGGCGGCGGCGGCGGCCCCGCCGGCGCCGGTGCCTGCGGCCAGCCTGGACGACACGGTCTCGGAGGACGTGGTGGGCGGCGGCCTGGCCGCACGCCTGGCAGGTGCGGCTCGTCGCCTGCCTTTGATGCGTATCGTGTTCTACCCTGTTGTTGATGGCCATACCTTTTGGGATCAGCCCAACCTGCGCACAGCTACTGAGATAGCCTTGTACGTTTCTAGGCCAACAACCTATCTGAACCTATGTATACCGTACTTCCAAACCTTGCACACTGCATGGTAAACGTATGTGCATTCCCCTGTTATACGGTATCAGCCAATCACCGTTTCTCGTGTTGTTATGGGTTCCTACTGACCTGCTGCTGCGCAGGCCGCTTCACCAAGCTCAACGTCAAGTCCAGCTCGGGCTCGGGCTCGGGCGGCGCTGCGGCAGCGGGGCCCTCCAAGCCCGTCCCCATCCTGGAGGACGACGATGACGACGACGGCGAGGTCAACTCGCCCGCGCGCCCGCCGCCCAAGTCCAAGACAGCACCCAAGGCAAGCACGCCACGCCAGCATCCCTGCCTGACAATCAGCCTTGTCAGCATCAACGCAGACGTGTCATGGGCCTTTCGTTGTTCGTCCAGCAGACGTTGTTCACAGGGTGGCATGACTTGCTATGTTCAGGGGTGGGAGGGGGCTGTGCGTTGTGTGCCACAGTGGTTGGGTTATACAAGCAGCAAACGGTGTGCACTTGCACTTGCCTGTGCGCGTGCGGCGCAGGCGTCACGCCTGGGCGCGGGTGCCAAAGCTGCACCCAAGGCGGCCGACGAGGACAACAAGCCCGGTGAGTGCGCTGCCTGACCACCACTGCGCCGCTTGACGCACCTTGCTGCTTGTGCTGGCCCCTGGCCCCAGTGCGCTGCCTGACGCGCAGCTGGTCATGACTCATAAGATCGCGATGCCTATCGTACCCTCCTGCTCGTGGTGGGCAAGGCTGTTTTTACGGGTGTGAGCTACCGCTCCAAATACACAGCAGCCACTCACAGAGGGCAGCGATGTGCCCTGACGGGTCAAGCACGATCCAGCTGGGCAGTGGCGCAGGCGTGCAGCTCGTTTCAAACTGCTCCCTGCCTGCTGCGCTGCGCTGTGTCCTTGCAGGCAAGCGCAAGGGCGCTGCCGCCCCCAAGGCGCCCGCCGCAGCTGGCACCAAGGCGGGCAAGGCGCGCAACGCGCGGCTGCACAGCGACAGCGACGAGGAGGAGGCTGAGGATGACAGCGCCACCGTCACCAGCGAATCTGAGCAGGACGACGATGACGACGACGACGTGTTTGAGCTGGAGGCGCCCTCGCCGGCCGTCGCGCCCAAGGTACTGTTGTGTGTGCCAGCGTGGTGTGCCAGAAGCTGAACTCGCGTGAAGCTCTGTGTTCGGCGAATGCCAGGTTTTGGCGCTTTGCGGGCTGGTGGTACTGTCAGCGTATGGGTCCAAACAAAGTGAAAACTGCACATGTGCCCATGGGAGTTGTGAGTTCCCGGTTGATTCCAGCGAGCTAGGCTGCCTTGGCGCGTACCGGTGTTATGGCGCCTGACGTGCCAGGCCGCATGCTGCTCACGCGACTCACAGGGTAAGAAGAGCAAGATGGGGCCGTCCCCGCTGCACATGAAGGCCATGTCCAGGACAGCAGGCCTGGCAGCAGCGCCCATGCCGGCAATGGCAGCCATGCCTGCCGCCGCGCCGCCCGCCCCCGCACCCAAGCCCGCTGCCAAGAAGCCGGCCGCAGCCGCCAAGCCGGCAGCCGCCAAGCCCGCACCTGCGGCCAAGAAGCCCGCTGCAGCAAAGGCGTCCGCACCGGCCAAGGCGACCAAGGCGCGGGCTGTGGGAAGCGATGACGAGGACGACGGCGAGGATGCACCCAGCGGCAGCGACAGCGACGACAGCGGCGCTGGCGCTTGCGCGGCTCCATCTGCGGCGGCGGCGGCAGGCCGAGCTGTGCGGCCGCAGCGCGCGGCCGCCGCCAAGGCCGCCACCAAGCCGATCAACCTGGCGGACAGCAGCGATGAGGAGGAGGACGACGAGGCGATTGAGGTGTCGTCGGATGACGCCGACGACAGCGACTTCCAGGACGAGGAGGATGAGGAGTGAGCAGTGCAATGGGGGGGGGAATCCCCTATGAGGGAATCCTGTGAGAGAAGGGTGTGGCAGGGTGTGCTGCGGCTGTGGCCATGCAGCTGTCGGGGTCATCTACGCAGTAACGGCCTGCAGCCTGAAAGATCCCCTGGCTAAGCTTCGTAACCAGCTCGTAATGCCTCATGCGACGTAGGTTAGGGGGTTCAGAATTACAGCGTTGTAGCAGAGGCCTCATGCGATGGCTGATACGGCATTTGATCTACCATGTAGTGGGGTGGACCTGATGCGGCTCGCGCTTGTGCAAGCCCTCCACCTTGTATGAGCTCAGCCATGTGAGCAGGATCCAGCTTCAAGTGCACTGCGTGCATGATGCATGTGTACCACGACGCCCACTTCCCTCTTAAATGCACCACTTGCGCGCTCGCTTGCGATGTCATTCTGTGCATGACAATCCGGGCAACACTGATGCATGTGGCAGGCTGGAGGCTATCTGCATTCAGATGTGTATTGCACTGCCCCTGTTACTGTCCACGCTTTGGCTGTGACCCAGGCTGTGGGCACAGCCAAAGCACAAATTGCATACCCAGGAAGCAAATTTGGCCCACCGTATTCGTGGGTACACTGGTTTCTGGCTGTTTTTGTATGCACCCTCAAATGCTCTGTCGCTACCAGCCCGGTACACCACCTGCGCCCGCCAGCTGCCTTACTGTCACCCATTGCCTATGCCTTGCCATGCGATGGGTGATGCAGCCAGGCAGGCGCAGCCCATGCCACATGCATGCACACATATGTCGCTACTTGTAATTATGTTTAAAACCTAGCCACCTGAGTACCTGCCCTGACTATCACGGCCAGCATCACAGCCAGCCCTGCAGACGAGAAACACAAGTTGCCGAGCCAAGGCAGCACACGCAACATGCGGTGGTGCTAGTCAGTACTGCAGGGGCAGTCGCGCATGGTGTCCCCCTCACAAATGGAGCTCACTAGCTCAGCCATGCAGGAAAGAAGCAGTCCAGCAGGGTGAGTGCCATAGTGTGCCGAGTGCGTGTCCTGGCACGCATCGGTTGCGGATGTGGGCGTGTGGCTGTTGGTCTGTCACTGCCAGTTCCTTGTCCCTGAATCAACAGCTGTGAGCGCATGGCCCCCGCACTTGGTCAGGTGCTCACGCAGCAACTGCTGCTGCCCGCCGCCAGGACCATACCGGTATTTCAATACAGGATGTCCCTCGTCACCCCTACTGGACTCGAATCCTGCAGTGTAGCTACGCAGTTGCATGGTGCACCGGGCAGCGCTGACGGCCCAGGCGCTGATGGCCACCGCCTCCCCACCCTGGACTGGCGGCACTCACGCATAGTGGCACGTGAGCAAGGGTCAACGCCAGGCGCAGACACACACCTCCGCCTCTCACTCAGAGCACACTGCATGGACCGACGGGAAGCAAAACACTCTACCGCACCCGGAGCTCATGCTCGCTGGACACGGGCGTGTCGCTGTTACGCTCAGCATACAAACTAAGGGCGTCCATGACTCACCTGACCGTACAGTGGGGAGTGGGGACAGTGGCAGCTGCCCAGGAAGCGATTGGCGTATGGTGGTCCACAGCTTGAGCGTGGGTGGGGTTCATGGGGGTCATCAGGCGTGAACGTTGCTTGATGCTCCTCCATGCCGTGCGTGTGTGCCGCTGGTGCAGTGTGGTCATCGCTGCGCAACTTGTGCATGCAGCGCCATGTAACGTGGGCTAAAACTGGGACTCGCCGTGGAGTTTGACATGCCAAGCCCTGAACTGCTGGTACTCTCATGCCAATCGACAACCAGTACCCAGGCTAAGGGTGAGTCTTGACTCTTGAACAACGGGCAATGGCTTGACATCATCGGGAGACTGCAATTCAGCTGAATTTGCGATTCTGGACAGTTGCTGAGGCCCCGTCTGACTCCAGCAACTGCGCGGTATGTCTTGGTATTGCGCTGACAGTCGCAGGCGCCCACTAGGTGCGGGGCGTCAGGACGGCTGCGTGTTTGTCGCTAGCCCCTCTCTGTCACCCACCTCTGCTCACACTCAAGACTCGCAACACACCGACTTTGGGGACACAGCTAGCGACATGTTGGAAACTGTAGACAAGTGATTCGTTGGACGTTTTTGCTTTCATCGAGTCAGCATGGACCTGCCTCCGGTTCTGACCGAGCCCAAAGCCATTTTGGTGCTGAACACAGCCAAGCAGCGGCACTTCCTGGTCGCCAGAGGCAGTGGAAGGTGTGGGCCTTTCCTTGCTGAAGCCACATACTCCTGCACTTGATTTGGATTTTGGAGCCCTGGGCTGCAGCTGGGACAGCGCTGCGGGAGCTCCAGGTTAAGCGCACGCATGCAGGAACCATGCTCGAGCGTTGACATCGATGCACTGACCTTACCTGTTGCAGGCAATATGTTCAGCTGCTGAGAATTGACCCCAACTCGGGCGTGCTGAGATTCACGTTCACCAAGGAGAGAGATGTTTTCGAGACTGAGGTGAGGGGAAACGGGCGTGGCCCCACCAGTGTTATTCCACGTCGCCGCGTTGACTTGCCTGACAGCGTGATCTTGTTCACACGCACCGTTTGGAGCTGTGTTGATTAGGCCTGAGCGGCGCTGACCTGCCAAGCGCCCATCCAGGCTGCCGCTGTAGTGCGTGAGACCACGCGAGCAAAAGGCTATCCATCTTGTTCTTGTGCAGACCAAAGCTTTGGACTACTTGAAGCATGAGGGACCTTTGCAGGTTGGTGACTTGGCTGTTTCACTCGATGGGGCTGCCTGAGGTGCTTTTAGTTGAAGTGCAACTGTCAGATGTTGTGTTGGTGGTGGCATCAGACGTTGAGCCTGTTCGTCTTCGTGCCGTTGACACTGCAGGTGGTTGCCACAGCCCCGCATATCCTGGGTTATGTGGTCATTGGACCTTATGGACTACTCCTGCTGGCAGAGAAGGTCCGGGTGGCAGCCGTGCTGCCAGGAAACCACGTGGTCAAGATTGTGACTAAGGCGCAATGGGTCAAGGTGCCCTTACAGGTAACTGCGTTACTTTTCTTTTCTTACATCTCGGCTTGCACACTTGTGCTGTGTCCAGGGTGCGAACGCGCTAGCCAGCCGTGAGGAGTGGTCTCGCCTGCTGAACTTTGTGTATGGCTGCTGTGCTTGGCGCGTGCAGCAACCTGAGTTGGATCCTGTGGCGCAGAAAGGTCTCAAGGAGGAGGTTGACAGGGGGATAGAGCGACTGCTGTCGTTCCCGCTTGACGGTAAGCCGAAACACTTTTTGCACGCTGCAGAGCGCTTCGACTTGGCCTGTATTTGTGAACAACATCTTCTCCTGCACACATTCAGGTGCACACTTCTTCTGTGAGACCCTGGACCTGACTCGCCCGTTTCCAAGCTACCGTTGTGTGCGTGACCCCAGCTGGGATTTCGTTTGGAACCGTTGGCTGTCTACGGGCTTTCGTAACCTGGGGCTGGACTTCTTATGTCCGCCGGTACTGCAGGTGTGCCTTGATTTCTGCAGTTCACACGGGCGTTGACTGTTTTCAAACAAGGACTCGACGCGTTGTCCACGCTGCACGTTTGCGTGTGTGTCGCCGCTTGTCATCGCTCCTGTGGTGTCCAACAATTTGAAATGCTCTGTGCGATTACAGGGGATGTGCGACAGCAAGAAGCTGGAGGACTATGATGGTACCTCGTACTCGCTGGCTTTGATATCACGGCGCAGCCGCTTGCATGCGGGGCCGCGCTACAAAGCACGCGGCCTGAACGACTATGCTGAGCCTGGGAATGAGTTGGAGGTCGAGCAGGTCAGTAGGGGATTGAGGGCGGCGCTTTAGTGGTGGCGTATGTGCTGGCGTGTTGCATTGGAAGGCTCACGGTGCCTCAATCGACATGTTTGCTGCTCCTTCCCACCGCGTCCCCACATCAGCCTTGAACCACTCGAAATGCTTAACTCGTACGCATTGTGCTCGCTCAGGTGATATGGCGGACGGGCAAGGAGGGGCATATTGACTGGAGCCGGTACACATGGCGGCGAGGCAGCGTGCCGCTGTGCTGGGGCGTTAGCATAAAGAACAACGGCTTGGGCGAGGCTGAAATCAAAATAAAAACCACCCGCACGTTCAAGGGGTCGAAGAGGTGCGTGATCCTTTTGCTTGTGCAGCGCAGGCAAGCACAGGGGTGGCCCTGCATGACCACGCTTGCGCACGCATTCCTGCAACTTTGCTGCACAAGGCAGGCTCCAGTCGTCGCGTCAAACTCAAACACTATGGTAGCTGGTGCTCGTCCCCGTGGCTCGTGGCTGTCACGTGTGTGGCCCAGGATGCCAGCAGCTATGCGTCCCCCACGTTGGCTTGCTTGTTCTGGCTTGGTGGTTGCAGCGCCTGGAATGCACCACTGCAGTCGCCTGCGCCCTGCAGGTTATGTTGTGCGAGCTGCCGTGCACTCCCACTGCCTCGCTGCCATCACCATGCGGCAATGGCCTGCATCACACCATGCACGTGGAGGTGTAAAACCGATGCATGCGTGGAATTGTGTTGGCGTGTAGGTATGTGCGTCGGCTGCAGCGGCGGTACACGCCCAACCCATACCTGGAGCCGGTGCCGGACCCGCAGCCCAGGAGCCCAGCCCAGGAGGAGGAGAGGTGAGGCAGCATGTGCGCCTCGTGCTGATGCTTTGGCCAGTAAAGCACCAGCCAGGGAGGATGCGTCGCACAGGCCCTGTGGGTCCTGCCATGCGCACTACGGTATACTAAATGCTCATCTGCGGGTTGTTAAGGGACGGGCAGTGCACACTTCCTGCAGAAGTGCACTGGCTGCATGGTATGCACCGGAGGCGTTGGAACGTCCAAGAGCCAGCTGCGAAGGGCCGCATCGCAGCAGCAGCAGATGAACGGCGACGGAGCCTGCCTGATCACAGCGGCGGTCCCTCAGGGGAGATCGCAGCATCAGATACCTTGCATCGCAGCAGAGGCATGAACGCTGGAGCAGATGCTAGGGTGCGATTGCACAGGGCGCCTTCCCCCCGACAGCATCAGCTACATGCATGGGCAGTGTCAGCATCAGCAGCGGTGTTGGGAACGGCAAGGCATCAACGGTGTCAGCGGTATCGTGCACAGCACTGCGCCGTGCGCAGCATTGCTGTGCATGACGCGCGATGCATCTGCATCATGTTGCATGCTTGCATTCGCATCCGCTTCCTGGTCAGACGATGGTGGCAAACATTACACACTGCGTTTTGCACTGACCATCCCTTGCCGTGCGCATGTGTGTGCGTGTGCCCTACAGGAGCATGCAGGTGCCGGTGGTGTTTGTGAGCCTGCTACGTAAGGGAACGCCCGACAGGGACAGGTCGGAGGCCAAGCTGGCGAGCGCATTCGACTTCGTAAGTGAAATATTTGTGAGAAGTGTTTGGGAAGTGTTTGTGTGTGGAATTCGACTGCGCACGGCCTGGTGCATTCTGCCGGATCGTGACCCGCTTGCTTGAGGTCCCAGCTTTGCCCGCTACCGGTGCACAAGCACTTCTTTTTTAGCTTTTGAACTTTTGGACTTCTGAGCTTTTGAGGCATGAGAGGAGCACTGGGTGATGAGTGACGACACTGCGGCGGTTGCCGATGCGGTCCAGCAGGCAGGCGTCGTTGGTTTGCTCAGCCGGCAGGGCGTTGCGGGCGCCTGCTGCAGCTGTGCATGCTCTTGCTTGCCGCGACCCGGATGGCCAACTGCGGCGGTTCTCAGTTAAGCCTGTGGCACTCAGGCACGGATAACTGACCCGCCCCACCTTCAGCTGCATTTGCATGAATTCTCGTAACAATCCTGGACCTAGCATTAGTAAAGGGGGGGGGGGCCCTATAAGGACGGTGAGCACGGTGGGTTCACCTCAATTGAGCAAGCGCGATGTGTAAGTATGTGCATGCATGCGCGCTGTGTGCCTGCCTGCCTGCAGGTGGTGTCTACGCTGCGCAGCGAGTACTCGCTTCCGCTGCAGTACTTTGCGCTGGACTGGCACGACCTGGACAAGATGCTGGGACATGAGGGTGAGCAGCCGGCTTTGGTGTGCAGCGTCACAGTCCCGTGCCCTGGCCACCGGATACCCGGTTTTGAGATGCACCCAGCTGCTAAGCACGGTGCTGCTTCCCTGTTCCATGCCTCCTTGTGCCAGCACGAGGCGCGTGTAGTCATGTACCACAGTCCATATGACCATACGCTAAGGAGGGCATTTGCCGGTAGATGGTAGTATGTATGTGCGCACGCTGCATGGAGCGGAAGCAACCTCCCCAGTGATGTGCGCTGCATTTGCGCAGTCAATCGAGTCCTGAGTACATCACAGTGCATAGCGATTTGAGTAGGGCACCGTGTACCCTTTCCTGTATTGCGAAGTCAGTTTGTGAGTTTGGTGAAGGCGCTGACGCAAGATCAGGGGAGCGCGAGCGGTGGAATTTGAGTTTCTGAGGCATCCATGATTGTGTGGTGCTGATGCTCTGGCGCGGCCACGGCAGGCGTGGTGGAGGGGTTCTGGGACGTGGCCAAGAACTTCCTGCCGGCGCACGGCTTTGCGCTGGGCAAGATGGTGAGCACCGGCGAGGACCACACCGTCAAGGCGCCCGACGCAGGTGAGGGCGTACGCGCGGCGCCTTTCCCCGGGGTGGTGGGGAATGGGAAAACCCCCTCCTGGGCAACGCGGCCGACATGTTGGCTTCTCATGCATGTATGACATGTAACGGTGATTGGGGTCATCACCAGTGCAGCTTAAGTCGTCCGCATGCACGCGGCATTCAACGACCACACCGTGCGACAGCCGGTGGCGCTGCTGTGGATATGGGTCACGCTCTGTTGTTCCAGCAGCATGGCCATCCTTTTTTGGACGAGGAAATCAGCCTGTTCCGATGCCTACGCGCATGCATGTAATGATGTTGTGTGTGTTGGTGTGTGTCTGCATGTGTGGCTACGAACCTCTTGTGGGGCCGTATGTGAGGTTGTGCATGTGTGTGTGTGTGTGTGTGCATGCAGACGGCCTGCTGCAGCAGCCCCCGCAGTACAACGGCATCCTGGGCCCACAGCGCACGCGCGCCGGCACGGGCTGGGAGGTCCGGTGGCTCAAGCAGCAGAAGGGCATCACGCGATACAACTGCGCAGACAGCCTGGACCGCACCAACGTAGGCTCGTTTTTTGGTGCAGTGCAGGTGCGTGACCGCAAGCAAGGCTGCTGGGTGCTTTGTCCAGGCATTAATCTTCACACGTCTAGGACGCTGAATGGGTGTGCTGCCAACTGTCTCACTGATATTGGCTTTGAGGGCACGTGCTCCAGGCACGGATCTCGCACTCGACCACGCCCCATCATAGCAGAGCCGCGTCGGCTCATATGTCAGAATCAGGCACATGTTCCGTACTTCCGTTGTCCTGGCCTGCCAACTCTGTATTGAACTCTGGCTTGCAGGTGTTTGTGGAGCAGTGTCGCGAGCTCGACATCGCCATCTGCCGCACAGGCAGCGCCCCGCTGCCCCCGCACGGCCCCGCAGGCCACCCGGCGCTGCACAAGCAGTCGCAGTCCGGCCTGCCAGGCGGGCCCGGCGGCGGCACCGTGGCCCGTGCCAACCAGGCCCCCTCGGGGGCGAACCGCGCAGCCATGCAGGGCTCGCTCGCGCGAGACTCCGGCGGCGCTGGCGGTACAGGCATGGGCGGCGGCGGCGGCGGCGCAGGCGGGGGCATGAGCTATGCAGGAGGGCGTATGGGGGCTACCGGCTCACAGCTGCTGAGCGCCGCTGCCGCTGCGAACTTCCAGGCGTTTGGCTCCAAATTGGTTTCGGGGTTCACCACCATGATGCAGGTGCGTATTGGTAAAACCCTAAAAACCGAGCTTGGCAAAGGGCTAAGCAACCGTAGGGCAGCCTCCAGGAAGCACGTAGCGGCTTGCTTGCAGGTTGGCGCAGTGGGCGGTTGAATGCTCCTGTTGGCATGCAGCGTGCCTGCACCCTTCTGGTGATGCACACGCACATCAGGGTCTTACGCAGGGGTGGCCCATGCAAGTATGCAATCGTGAGCGTGTGCTTCACCCAGCCCATGCGCTTGCGAGTTCTGTGAAGTGCAAGCCGATTGCCGGCGTGTGGCAGTGAACCCTGTTGCTGTGTTGCAGTGAGTGTGAGCGTTTGGCGGTGAACTCTACTGCCGCTGCGGTGCTGTGTTGCGCTCTGCGCAGCCGCTCGTGACGGACATGAAGAGCCCTCAGCGGGAGCGCACTCTGACCACCGTCTCCATGTTTGACACCAGGACGGCGGGGCAGCCGCAGCAGCAACTGCAGCAGCAGCTGCACGCACAGTCGCTCCAGCACCCGGCCCACATGACGCCCGGGCAGCCCCATGCAGACTCCAAGCCCCCGTCGCTGGGGTTATGGCTCCCGCAGCAAGAGCAGCAGCACCAGACGGTGCCACTGCCCGGCATGCCGCGAGCACCTAGCCCCGGGCCCCTGGCGGACCAGGTGCAGCTTCAGCCGCACCCGCAACCGCAGCAGCCGCATGGAGGGCAGGCGCCGTCCCTAGCCACCACCAGCACCGCGAGCTCAGGCACCAGCACCGCAAGCCGCATGGTGATCGCGCCGGATGGCCTGCCGCTGCCCGCGGTGAGTGCGCGGGAACGTGTGTGCCAAGCGTTGCACTTTCGTCATGATCGTTTTCACGTCCGGTGGCCTTGAACAGGCTAGAGCTGATGGGTTGGTGATGTTGTCTGCAGTGTTTGTGTTGCGGGCCATGCAAAGGCCCCTGCCAGTCCCACATTTACATTTGGGGCTTTTCAGCAGCCACCGTAGCCCGTCCGTAGGCGATGCATCTGGAGTTATAGATGCCTGTTGCGCTTCGTGCGATCTTGCAGGGCTGGGAGGCCAAAATCGACAAGGCCACGAACCGCATCTTCTACGTGGACCACAACACTCGCAAGTGAGGCAGGCGGAGAGTGCATCTGGCTGCCTGCACCCTGAGCTGACACATTGCAGTAGGGCGTATGTATCGCACATGTTGCAGAAGCACATGCAATCCAACAGCGGCATGTGCGATGCCGCCGAATGGAAGCCAATCAATAGTTAATACAGTCCGGTGGCGAAGACACGCAGTCGGCCACATTCTTGCTGCGCTTACTGCTCCTTTCCTTGCACATGCACCAAAATCATGGCACACGGTGTACGCGGTTCGTGTCTGTCCACCTGCCGCCAGCGGGATTTGCCACACCACAACCCAGTTGGACGCGATCGGCTATGCGCCGTCCCAAGTGTGCATGCTCATCAGTTCGTGTGTGCGTACGTGCATGCGTGCGTGCCCAATTGTCCGGCCAGCACTCCAGACCGCTGACCCCCATGCAGCCTGTGTGACCTAGTGACCTGACCTGATGTGGCTTTAGGTTTAGACGGTGGATTCATGGTGTGTGGAACTCGTATGCGTGACTTTAACTTGGGTCCTCACAATGCATCCTCGTACCGCCTTGCAGGACCACATGGGAGCGCCCGCCTGTGCCAGCATCCGGGTCAATCCTGGTGAGCAATGCGGAGAGCCTGCTGGACTGGCAGCCAGGCTCCGGGCCACCGCTCAACGCAGGCTCGCTGGTGTCGGCCGCGCATGGCGGCCGTTTCGGCAGCACCACTGCCGGGACGCAGCCGGGCAGCAGAGGCGTCTCCCCAGGCAACCTCCACCTCTCCGCGACGGGCGGGCAGCAGGGCCGCGGCGACCCGATGTCGCCACCAGGCGGGCACGCGCAGACGGACTCGCCAGTGTTCGACGCGGGCCACGGCGGCGCGCAGCACGCGGGCAGCGGCGGCGAGGGGCGCGGCAGTCACGCGCTGTCGTTCAGCTTGCGTGCCGACGAGCCGCAGCGCCACCACCGCAGCAACTCAGACGGCGACCTCGGCGAGAAAGCGAGGATTGTCGGTGAGCGGGAGGGGGCGGACAGGCTGGTGGGCGGTGCATGCGCAAGCGCGCCCTGGGGAGTTGTTTGGCCGTCGCCCGTCGTGATGGCGCTCACGGAATCACAGTGTTGGAGTGATGGAGGGTGATGGCCGTCATGAGCTTCCGTTGACGTGTTCACCAGCGCAACCTGCACCAGCACGCTGTGAGGTTTTAATGGGGGGCATTTTAACGGAAGCTGCCAGGCTGGGGTTGTCTCAGGGTTGGAAAGGTCCCTGCAGAGTAGGGGAAAGGCGGAGGGGGGCAGCCCGGTCGAGCATATTTGCCCCACTGGCGAGGTCAAGATCAAGATGGCAGGGGTGTTGGCTGGTCACGGTGGCCGTTGAGACACAGGACTGCGCAGTTCCAGTGGGGGGGCATGATGGCGGCGCCCGGAAACACTTCAAGCACAGTATGTGTGTATACCGCACCTCAGTGTGTTCAGGAATAGTTGGTTTCCGTGGGGCCATGCAGTGTGCTTCCCTTGGGGCAGTACAGTGTGCATGCACGTGAGGATAGAAACCGCTGTGTGTGTTTAGAAGTGTTTGGTTCCCGTGTGTGCGTGTGTGTGTGGCTGTTCAGACCGCTCTGCGCTGGAGCCGCTGACCCCCTGGTGCCTGCTGCACGGCGAGGCGGGCCAGGCCAAGCGCTTTGGCCGGCGCGTGCACACCGAGGCGCTGTCGGCGCTGGCGGAGCTCTTCCTCATCAACGGCGACCTCTGCGCCTTCCTATACACCGGCAGCCAGGTGAGGCCCAGCCCGGGCCAGGAGGGGAGGCGAGGGGAGGGGTGAGCTGCAGTGGGACAGTGCAGGGTCTTGACCGACGGGCAGTGATTGTGTTTAAGCCTTTACGAGGGACCCATTTCGCGTTGTGCACACACCCGTTAGCGCTCAGCGTGCTTACTACTGGGTTCTGCGTATCAGCATAATGGTGAGTCATTGGCTTTCCATCCAGTGGCCTCACAGGCCATTTGGGGATGGGTTTAGCTTGACAGAGTGCACTGTGCATTTTGAGAGCGCATTGTGCATTGTGAGTGACGCATGCCAGCTATCAGCACATGGTGTGCGTGTTTTCAAGCGCAGTGCATGTGGCCATGTGGGGCATGGGAAATCCAAGCCACACCACAGGCAGCCTGTACATCTGTGTGGTGTTTTGGTGGTGGCCTTGGTGGTGATGAGTATTGGTGACCCATCGGACGCCTGTGCTTGCTGCCCCCTGACCTCACCTGCCCTGCCTCTCACCCGCATCTCACCAGGCCATGCACAGCGAGCGCATCCTCATCTTTGAGCCGGAGACCAGCAAGCTGCGCAAGGCGGGCGTGGGCGCGTACGGCAACGTTTTTGTAGCGGCCAAGCGCCGCCTGAACAACGTGCTGACCGACGACGACAAGCAGAAGCAGATCGACGTGAGTACTGAGCGCCTGCTGGCACCCTGCGTGCGCGGCCCCCTGTGGTGCCGTGACGGGGTGGCACACTGCTGCATGGCTCATTTGCTGTTGTGACGGGTTGGCATGTGCAGACATCAAGCCGGTACACAAAGACACACTTACACACAGCAACGTACACCAGCGCACCAGGGCACGTGCAGCTGGTCATGTGAAGTGCGTTGCATCGGGTGGCATTTCATTGCGGTACGGTATGGGCTGCTGCACGGTTAGGGGCTGTACACATCGCTTATGGGCTTGTACTGTGACAGACCCACATGCGTTTATGAAATGAAAGTACCGCTGAGGAGGTTTGGGCGGCCTAGCCACACTGAACTAAGTATATCGTTGACTGTAACCTAACTTATCATTGACTGGTTGCTCGCCTGTCGCTCATGCTGTGCTGTGGCGTGTGCAGGTGCTGCTGGGTGACAAGCACCGCGACTATTTCCCTCAGGCGTGGCTGGCGTACCGCGATGACGGCGGCGTACCGCTGGAGGGTGACGAGGCGGACGACGACATGGTGAGACAAGCGTCAGCAGCACCTTATCACCGCTGAGCTTAGGATTGAGGGGTAGATTGAGGGATTTTGGGGTTAGGGTTTGCAGTTTGGGTCTGTTCCATGGAGGCGTGCGGGTGGGCAGACACCCGCAGAGGGCAGGCGTTACCGACGCCCCCGCTCTGCTAGCTGGCACAGTCATGCTCACTGAGGTGGCAAGCAGTCCCGGGTGTGGCATGTGGCCTGCGCTGTCGCCATGCATTCGCAGCCAGCTTTAGTACGCACCACGTTCGCCCGCCTGACCTGGTTATCTTCCCTCACAACGCCATGCACACGCTTGCGCCCGGGTCCCGCAGGTCAGCGCGATTGACTGGCCGCTGCCGGAGAAGTCCTCCATGTCAATGACCACGGCGGTGACGTTTGCGCCCGCCGCGGAACGCTCCTCGGTTGTGCCCTCCAGCGTGGGCAGCGCCTCCTCCTCACAGCACGGCGCCTATGCCTACCCCGCGCAGCAGCAGCACGCGCCGGGCGGCGGGCCCGCGGGCGCGCTGGGCCACAGCAGCACCACAGGTACGTCCGCGCCAGGGAGAGCATGCATGGCAAGGATACCGTACAGCCGCAACCATCCATGGCATGGATGGCCTGCTTGGCCAAGTGATATAAAGTCAATTAGTCAATCAGCCACAACTGGCGTGTGGATGACGGGCGGGTTCTTTGTTGCTCCACAGGGGTTTCTGCGTGTCATTGTGGTGGCTGTGCTCCGTGAGCAAGGCGACGGCACGCACACGCACACACGCACACCGCACGCACACCATCAGTGCAAGTCGGCTCTCCCACTTGCACCCACCTACCGGCCGTGGATGGGTCCCAAGTTGCAATGGCGTATACCCCGATTCGGACTCATCCACGGCCGGTAGGTGGGTGCAAGTGCGTGAGCCGACTTGCACTGACGGTGTGCCTGTGCGCACCGCCGCCTTGCCAAGCTTGGGGTCGGTGCTGAGGCGGATGGGTGTAACGAATCGCTGCTAATGGCCTATTTGCTTCCCCACGGCTTGGTTCTGTGGCCGTGCATGGCTCGCTGCGAATTTCAAGGTACCATATGTCTGGGCGTAACCCACTATCTGTCCTAGCCTGCACTGGACGTGTGTGTGTGCATACGTGCGTGCGTCGTGCGTGCGTGAGCCTTTGCTGCTGCTGTGCTGGCTGCTGGCGCAGGTGACCTGCTGGGCGGCGCGACGGTGCTGCAGTCCACACCCATCCGCCACTCGCGCCACAAGTCGTTCAGCACGCAGAAGGTGATGGAGGGGCTGATGGCGAGCCACGCCAACAGCCAGCACACCGAGGAGGAGCTGAGAGCACAGCTGGCGCTGAGGAAGGTGAGGCCGGGCAGGAGACAGGTCAGAACAGGGCAGGACAGCGAGGCTGCCCGCTGCACCGCTTTCCGTTGATGCATTCAGGTCGTTTACGCATAATTGGCGGGGATTTGGATTATGTCGGGCGCACAGGGTGAATGCGCACAGTGCGCCAACGGCACACGGCCTGCATGCACTGGGCGTCTGAGGGAGAGGCGCCAGCGCGATTTCCCGCAGCGTCAACGCTCTGCTGCAAGAAGCCTCGTTGCGTTGTCACCGGCAAGGATGCGGGGGTGTGATGGTGTTCATCCCACTCACGGGCTTTGGGCCTTGGTCTGGGATCAGTGCTCATTTAGCGAACACCCTAACCCCTTAGCTGGGCCCTGGCGTGAGCAAGCACTGGAAGCGAAAGCCGATGACCCAACCCCAATGCCATGCATCACGGTTGCCCATTGCTGTGCTGTTCTCGTGCGTCAGGCGGAGAGCGCCAACCAGCTGGCCGACAGCAGCAGCGACGTCGGCGTGTCGTACGTCGGCGTGGGCGCGGGCTCTGTGGACGACTACTCTGCCTCCTCCTCGCCCCTCTCAGGCCACAACATGCACCAGTTTGTGCCCGTGACCTCCGCTAAGAAGCTCCTCCACTCCACGCTCGGCAACCAGAGCAGCATGCACCGCAGCGCCTCCGACACCGCCGTGCCCTCCCTCTCCCCCGCCACTAGCAGCGGCGGCGCGGGCGGTACGGGGGCGGGCGGCGGCGCGAACAACGGCATGACGCACGCGTCGGGCCTGATCGGCGGCAGCGCCACGCAGCTGTCGGGCTTCTCGATGCCTGGCAGCGCGCTGGGTGCCGGCCTCGACGCGCCGTCTTCGCAGGACTCCACGCTGAATGGCTACGTGATGGGTGGCGGCAGCGGCAGCAGCGCGCTTCCCAGCGGCTTCACAGGCGCACCGTCAGGGCTCGGCCCTGGGCGAGGCGGTGTCGGCATGTCGCGCATGTCGGGGAGCGGCGCGGCGACGATGCCCGGCGCGGGCGTGGTGCCCACGGCCAACATGCTGGGCCTGACGGGCCCGGGCAGCAGCGGCAGCAACACCCCGGATCTTGCGTCCCCGCGGCAGACCACAGCTGCGGCTAACTTGACGTAAGTGTGAGGCCGTTACTGACGCGTGCGCTGCACTGGCTGTGCTCGCCGTTGCCATGTAGAGTGGTTTTTCAGTATGCCAGCAGCGGTGGTAAGCAATAGCGCGCTAGCGTAGTAGTAGTGTGTGTGTGTGTGTGGCATTATGGGTGTGAGCGATTTGGATGCAGGAATGCAGGTCTGATGCACTAGCGTGGGAGCATGCGCCTGGGAAGCAAGGCTGTGATGCTGACTTGTAGCTCATTGCTCTTTCGCTTTGCCCTCGCAGGTCCCCTGGTGGCGCTGGGAGCAAGGCGACTGCGCTTGTGGACCCCCTAGCAAACCTGTCCCTCATATGAGTGTTGTCCCCTCCTGGTGGCGCTTGATCGGGTTGGCCCGAAGCCTTGAGCGATGCACACGCTTCAGTCAGGGGCCTCGGGGGCCCGCTCGGCTAAGCAGTCGGCCGCGACTGGCGGCACGGCAGCAGCATGGCAGGCAGCCAGCGCATCAGGCGTGCCCACAGACACCATCATGCCATAATGCATCGCAGCCACACCTCCATGCTCCCTTCTCAGCCAGCACAGTTGGGCGCTCTAGATGTGTGCCTAGGGCAATTTCTGGGCATGTGAACTTGCGGCTAGGTTGCTTTGGTACGCCCGGACGTCGTGTTTGCATGTGTGTGCGTATGCGTGGTGCTTCTCCCTTCACTCGCAAGCCGCCTCATTTCCGCCTCCTCCCCTGCCCATCCATACACGTCGCAAGCGCTCGTGCTCCCCGACAATCCCTCAGATTACTGACCCATTTGTTGCGACGCTTAACGGCTGTTAGGCTCGTTTGCATGCACCCACTGCGCTGGTCCCGGCGACAATGTGCGGCCAAGGCGGCTGTGGTGATGCATGCGACCCACGCCTGCTGGGGGTGTCTGTGTGTCTGTCATCGTGAGCTGCTCATGCTAAGAGTAAAAGAGTGTAAGACCCAACGTCAGCGGCGAGGGCTCAACCCGGGCGGTGTGTATCATTATATGACATACCGTGTGCAGTGCTGTGCGGTGGTATGGTGGTCGTGATTCCACGCACGCATGCTCGTGGCACGCCAGTGCTGACCAACTGCAGATGCAAAGACCTCCGTGAAGTTTAGTAACACATGGCCGTTGTGGTTCCATTTGTCAATGCCAAAGCAAAACCGACAGGCGCAGTTGCGAGCTGCATAGCTGTGTGCAGGGCATCTGCGGTGTGATGACCTGTGTACTAACCCCAACGGAATGCAGATGGTTTTTGGCACCACAACCGCGCACTGGGCCCCCCCCACCTCCCTCACCCCTCCCCTGAGCGACTCTAGCGATGTGGTGACGCTTCCCATGACCGACCCGGGTCTTGACTGCGCTGACGTTGACCACCCTCTGTGTGAGCCCATGTATGGGTAGCGTGACTGCGCTCCGGCGAGGCTTTTGAAAAGCGGGCCCCAACACCGTTTGCAGCATGCCGCGAATGCCAGCGCATCCGGATCCCTGAACTGTACCTCACCAGTCACCGCCATGCCCTGTGTACAGCTACGGTATAGCTGCCTCTGGTTTGTACGCCATCACTGCGACACACACGCGTTCATGTCGCCATCGTCAGGTGCAGTTTCTACCCTTATATGCATGCACGCTGCACGGCCCCACCGAAAGCACACTGCATGGCCCCACGGCAACGAAATAACTCTAAACACACATTCACACGCGCCATCACACTGCATGGACCCAGGAGGAATGCCTTTGACCACACAAGCCATATGCTCTGGTGTACAGTTATATACCATGTCGGTGTCTGCCTATGTACACACGGCCAACACATCGCACTGGAGTGAGTGGCCCGCGTTGGGCCATGCCGGTACCTGGAATTCCATCTTCGTCATATGTGTGATTGCGCTTGTGTAATGGAAGGAGCAGCGTCAAGGAGCGTCACGAGCAGTGCCAAGTCAGCGGTGACCTGTCCTGCCTGTCAGCGGTGACCACAGCACTGCTGCTGCCCCACTGCGTTTGCTGCTGTTGCTTAACTGCTCGCAGGGTCATGTGTTGGAGCCTGAGCGACTGCCCCCGATGGGCCCCTTTAGTTGTATGGGATTCCAGGATTCCGAGTAACTGAGTATTGTACCGCTGCTACTGCAGTAGGTGTGCCCCTGTCGCCTGCGTGTGCCAATCCAGTAGATATGATATCGGGATCTCCGAACTGTACCCGCTCGCTGTGACATACAGCAGAGGCGTCACGTGTACACTGCCCACTGTGCAGGAAGCTGCCGCAAGCATTCACCACATACGCATGAACGAGCCTGATGGTGCACGTTGGACGATGCCATATGCGCAGGTAGGCTGCTGCTGTGTTGACGAGTGACGACGCAGGATCGCACCGCCGCGATTGCTTTGACAGCTTCCCGTGTACTGCTTTCGAGCATGTGGACGACCGTACTGTTTGTATGGCGGGTGCATCGCGCCTGACTAGGCATGCGCGTCAGCCGCGCCCAGCTGGTTTGGCGTGTGACGTCAGTGTGCAACCAGGTGGGGGTGATGAGGCCGTAGGCACTGGGCAGTCAACCTGGGAGCACTCATTGGGCAGCCCCAAACACACCGCCTGATCAATGGCTTGTCCCAGCTAAGCTCCCCAGCAATGCTTTTGGTAGCGCCACATCGCGCACATGGATTCGGTACATTGGTGCCCTGCCTGTCTGCAAGCCGCAGCACTAACGACCAATGCTGTCACGTGGCACACAAACCAGGCGTGCAGTGACATCTGTGACATCTGGTATCTTGCGTTGTGTGCACGGTGGAGCTTTTCAGGAGGGGTGATGTGAGCCTCTCTGTCCACGCACATGCACGCAACATGATGCCGGATGCGTCTGTTACGTGCTTGCGTGTGCTTGCATCCCCTGCTGGCCGTATCACATGCAATCCC
>BDDA01000282.1:1338-16572 GCA_001662385.1 Chlamydomonas asymmetrica | reverse complement strand
GCATAACCCCCCTACCTTGCCCTCCCCCGCAACGCATGACCCCCCCCTGGCCTTCCCCTCCCCTGCTATGCGTGCGTGACCCCATGCCTCTCGGCCTCCAGCGAGCGATAACGGCCGCGCGCCACCCTGTGCACAGTAAACGCCACATGGAGTGCTTCACGTGCGTGTGTGCGTGTAGCATGGCAGCACGACTCCTTGCCCGAGTCATGAGTGTTGGTAAGAAGCTTCCGCGTGATTTCATAGCAGCACTCTCACTCCGTGTGACTGTGTGTGTGCACTACCGACGTCCTGTGGTATTGCAAGCACCACACGTGCGTGAGGGTGTAACCCTACCTGTTTGCTTGGGCTGCCGCCTTCTGCGGTGTGTGCTACGCAGGTGTCACAACATCTTCGACGCCGGCGAAGACGAGGGCAGGTGGCTGGTGGATGAGATCCAGGCGTTCCTGGTGCACGCCAACGTAAGTTTGGCTTCTTTGGTTTTTGGTTTCGGCGCCAGCTCCGGCTGTCATAATTAGGGCATGGGGTCGGCAGTCGCAGGGCGCACTGTGAAACCGGGATGGGACGTGGTTGCGCTTGCTTGCGGGCACGTGTGCATGCCAAGTGCGAGCAGGCGATGCCACAAGTTAACCCTGCCTTACCTAGCTTGATTGCTATCGTGAAGGGGTAAGCAAGCATTTATATGCGCAACCCCCGGCGGGCTAACCTAAGGACAGCTGAGGAGGACGTTGCGAGGACTGGTTTGCTGCACCTGGACAAGCTGCCACACGCCTTTCACCGCCCCTTGCCGCCTGACCAACCGCCTGACCAACCGCCTGACCTGCACACCGCTGACCTGTACTGCTGAACTGTACCGCTGCTGGCCTGACCTACACACCGCTGACCTGTACTGCTGCCCCGCACCTCTATCTATTGAAGCCAGTGCCGCTGTGTCGCTCTATCGCTCGCTATTCATGTTGCTCCACAGGGATATGTGTTGGAGCCTGAGAGGCTGCCGCCATGGACTCCTGCGATTGAACGGTCTTCCAGCTAGGTGGCAACGCTCCGAGGCCTGTAGTGAAACATGATATCTGATTATCTCCATAACCCTGTGAGCTGCGCTTGCTCAACCAGTGGATGTGTGTGCACTCCCTGGGCTTCATGTATCGGCGACATACCGTGCAGCTGAGTCAGCTTGCATGCACTTGGCTACTGCCAGCACCCGCCACTACCGCCACCACGTACGAGGGAGAGATTGCAGCTGGGGCTTGCAGTCCGTAGCCCCGCCCAGGCCCATACTGTCAGCGGCAACACTGTCATGCGGTGACGGCTTCCCAAGCAATAACCTGAGGACATGGTAGCATCCCAAACACAGACAGATTCACAGTGATTCTGAGGCTGCCTGCGACGGGTGCATGTCTAAACAAGCAAACCCGCGTGCTCCTTCACTTGCCGTGAATTGGATGGACTGTGCACTTGTGTAGGACTCGGTAGGTGTGCCTGCCAGTTGTAGGAGACTGCTCATGTATGAATGGGGCACACTCATCACATCAGCGCGGTTGCTCGGCGCATTTACTTTGCGTGGCAGCCTGACTTGGCGTGTGAACCGCAATCTGTACAACATGTGCATTGCATGTCATTTGATGTGCAATCTGCAGTGTATTTGACGAATGGAGTGGGACACATGTTTTTTGTTTCCCGTGGGGGCATGCAGTGTGCTTTGCGTGGACATAGATAGGCTGCACGCTCACCATGCTGTTGCTTGCGTGCACAACTCGCATGCATGCACATGTACAGCGCAAAAACCAGCAAGAAGACTGCTGAAGCCTTAAGCACCCTGAGGGGCAGGGGTTCTGGCTCGGCCAGTAACCTGTCGGAATTCCTGTCGGCCGTGAACGGCGTCACTGCTACCTGTAGCATGGTCGGCACTCGGCAGCCAGCACACCAGCCGCGTTCTTGCCAGGTTGTTTCCTGGTGCCGCCTGACTTTCCGCTGCATGGCTGGTTGCCTGCTGCCGCCAAAGCCGCAGTTTGTCTCATGCGGGTGCTTGTATTACTGCTCCATCTCTTTGTCGTATGCCTAGACGCACTTGCGTATACAATTCTTGCATGCACAGAGAGAGTCCCAAACCCAGGACGGCAGCACTGTCCAAAGCAGCAGTGTTCGTTGTGGTCGTTTGTCACATTGAGCTCACGAAATCGCTCGCTGGTGTGCACCGACGGTCCGAGCCTGCAAACAAACTGAAGGTGCAACGCTTGAAACAGTAGGTACTTCACTTCCCAAAGCGGGATATTAGCACGCTCTTGGTCTCCCCCGCTAACTGGTACATACGTGCTGTACGCAGTGTGCAGTAGTGGCAAGGTTCGCTCAACGGCGGTCGTCAGACTTGCAGGTCCCCGCACCATACCCAGCGCTTCCCGTATGCATCTGCCCAAGTTGGTCCAAGTGGAACTTAAAATACAGGAAGGCCTAGGGTCCTGGGCGCTCACACGAGAGTGAACCACAGCGGTATGAGAAGGAGCTGAAGAGGTGTTGGTACATTGATGTAGCAGCCTGTAAGTCAATTGGATGCCTTTACTCCAAACAAATCAAGTGGAAGTCCTGAGCGCCCAAACATGACGATGCAGGTAGCTGGCACCACTCACTGGCGACGACTTTAGCGAGACTTCCGAGACCAGCATCAGCAACAGCATATGCTGACACGGTCAGTCCCACCCTCCCAGAGAACCGTACATATGTGGTGGCCCTCACATCCCCCAATATAATGCAGCTGTGTGTCGGGGCTTGCTTGCAGCCGCACTGATATTTGCTGGAGCCTGGAGTGGTTGAGCAACGTTGATAACTGCCTGGTTGAACCCCCCTCAAACCGCATGATTCACTGCGTCCTCCTGAAGCAAGCACGTTGCGCAAAGCTGTCCACACTGTGCCCGCCGCTGCGGCAGGCTGCTCTGGTCCCCAACTAATATGGCCACACTACAGTGGTCAGCACAGTGTGGGTGGAAGGGTCATTTGAACGTAGCTTGCTTGACAAGCCAGGCGGCGGCTGAATTTCAATCCTCTGCTCCATAGCCTGGAGCACCGCAGCACTCCCACATCGGTCAGTCCTGCTCCTTCACTGCTACGTGAGTCAGATTTCTCACAGTTCCTGCACTGGACGGTCTCGAGGACGCAGTCCATTTTAGCACACCACGAGCCATAGCCTGGGAACTTGAAACGAACGTAACGTTGCAGCAGCCCCACTTGCTGCACCCACTTTTTCCTGCTGGTGCTTGTCAAGCAGTATCTGGAGGCTGGGCTTGACAGCCAAGGGTAAACCTCCCCCGCGCTGGCTGGCTGTGCAAGCTGCTAAACAACACATTTGACCTACACGCAGCCAGCAACGATGGGTCAGTATTGGACAGCGCTGCAGTTCTGGACAAGGGCCACTGTTGCCAGTCTCACTGGGCCTCCAACTGCTCCTCAAGAAGCACCCACGGCGCACATGGTGGCAGAAGCAGGGTCGTCGGGGCCAGACGCGGGTTTATCATTGTTGCGCCCGACAACCGAAGCCACCAGGGCAAACTCCGGGACAACCTGGGAGCCTGTTCCAGCACCGGCCATGTTGCCTTCGCATCAACCAGCGTGTTGCACGGCCGATCCTTTGAGAGGACCCACCTGGCCGATATCCCCACCTGGCGGGCCGAAATCCCCACCGTCAGCCGCCGCAGCGGTGGTGGCCACCCCATCAGATGCGGGCCCATATCCGCAGTATGCTATAAGCACTGCACCGAGCGCGGTGGTGATGACTCATCAGCAGGAACAGCAGTCGTCTTCCAGTGCGTGCGGTGTATGGACCGTTCCGCCAGTCGTGCATGCAGCACCCAAGGGTAAGTGAGCTGTGCCCACTAGTATTTGGAACGATCTATCGGTGTGTTTTGTCTGGGAGCTGGGGGTAGGCGTGGGCATATGTGCATGCATAATGGACGTGCCTGTTGACGTGAGTGGGCGCGGATGCATTCATCATAGTTTATTGCCAAGATGCCATCTGACCAGCTTGCAGGTCATCCTCCTCAGTTCTGACTGGTTCCGCCTTTCATTCGGAAAAGCATCAAGGAGTTGGGAGCCAAGGGACGCTGCAGGCAACCAGCAATAGATCACTGTTCTCCTGCTGAACATCATAATCCATTCTTCAATCCACAACCCAGTCGAGCACGGCCAGCCCCCGGCGCAAAAAACATCTGCATGTCAAAGAACGTGAAGTCATGAGGCAGCGCTCGAACATATTTGTGCGTCTGCTGCAGGAGCGAACACTGCCGTTGCCATGGTTCCCACGGCGCCAGCGCTGGCAGCGGCAGCAGCGGCGCCGGCCGCAAGGCCTCGCCACACGAAGTTCCACGTGAGGCGCAGCGCCACCACGCTGGACATTGACAAGACGCTGACGCTTTGTGAAACAATATTCCTCGTGCTGCTGTTGGCAGGGCTCCTGGGCGGCGGCGTGGCAGCGACGGTGACCGGCGCGGTTTTACGTGAGTGATACGGTAGCGGTACGTAGCGCTATGTGGCGGTACCAAGGGGCCACCTCACACAAGTGAAAGCAAGTGACGACAGCATTTTCATCTGTGGAAGAACAGCAACGGCGGCTTGTATGGTGCTGCGGCATACTGGGGCGCTGGGCGTTCACGAGCAATGGTGAAAGCATGCACTGCGACGAGCATGCACTGCGAGTGGGCGCAGTGTGCTCGCTGCCAGCAACAAGGCAATCCGGGCGTCCCTGATTCCTTGGTGTGGAGACTCACAGGCTGGGCGCCACCTGGATCCATCCGCTATATGCTGCACTGAACCACACCAGCACAGCGCACAAGCCCCGGGATTGACGGCAGTTCGCTGGTCAGCTGGTGTACGTATGTCCTGAATGCTGTGCAAGATGCATCACCGATGTCGTTTGCATTTCAGTGCACGTACAATCTCATACCAAGCATTCATCCAGATGTTGTTCAGTCCACACTCAACAACGCACCCCCTGCAATCCGGGATCCGGGCGCCAGTGTTGCCGCAGCATGCAAACGTTTCGCCGGCTGTCGGGCCTGCTGCTTTACACCCCCCCTCCCCCTCATGCAGACATGGACGGTCTGGTACCCCTGGGCGTCTTCTTGCTGTTTTTTCTCTGCCCTTTATGGTTGCCGTGGTGGATTATCATCACGCCACAGCGCCTTGCGTTGGGGCAGCGCAGGTGGCGGCGGACCGAGAAGACTGTCTGGGCGACAGTTTGGGCGATGTGCGGCCCCACGTGCTGGCGGCGTTGCAGCGAGGGCGCGGACATGTTTGTGGGGGCGTCTGCAAACGCACCAGCAGCAGCAGCAACAGCAGCCAGTGGAACTGCAGAAGGCATTCCTTACCACCCTGAGGGGCAGCAGGAGCAGCAGCAGCGGAATTTCGACATGCAGCAAGCGTACGCCAGCAGGCACTTCAGCTCTTCGGCACCACCCAATCACTACAGGTCGCAACAATGCACAACGTGTGCTGTTCGCTGTTGCAAAGCAACCACCCTGCTGGAGAGGCTCTGCTGCCCGCTGTGCTGCTGCGGCCCCGATAGCGATGCGGGGGGTTTCACATGCGATCTCGTGGCGGCGCGCCTGGTGGTGGCTGTCATCAGACTGGATCGAGAAGGACGCGCTGAGACATCCAGGCATTACTGTGTGCAGCTAATCATGCGCATAGAGGGCTACCCCATGCATGCAGCGCAGAGTCCAAGCGCCATTCCAGACGACCCGTACTGGTGCGTGAAGTGCGAGCGGCGAACGTTGTGCATGACCTGGGCAGGGGGAGGTAAAGGGGGGAGGGGGGGCAGACTGCAGAAGTTCATCACCCCTGTGAATTGCTGCTGGCTTACTGTGGCTTTCGAATGACCACAGCGCACCGCAGCTTGATGCTACGGCAAGTGAGAGTTGGTCACCGTAGATGGAATCACGGACGCAGCGGGCTGCTTTAGCTGCAGCGGATGCATTCCGATGGAGTTCAGAACTGGTCAGCTGTTAGCACATTCTGCACGGGGCCGGCACAGCTGGGACGCAGCCCGCATGCTGGGACACAGCCACACAGCCCACCACAAACGGAATACGGTGCACTGGCCCGCACTGGTCCACTATTGCAAATGTGGGCAATACACACAGATGTGGCTATGCCACGATGCGGTGCTCAAACGGACTCCGCTCTATGGAAATTGGCCAATGATCCAGGGTCTAGGGTGTAGGGTTTCAGGGTGTAGGGGTTGGGGTGTAGAGTCTAGGGTTTTTAGGAGATCAGGGCAGCAGGTGCAGCAGCCTGACAAGCCCTGTAGCTGCTAGTGACCACCTGCAGACATGGTAGACCCTACCTGTCCGCTACCGGCTTACCGCACTCATACAGTCATACACACCTGTTCATGAGATTCTGTTGTCAAACGCTTGGGAAGTGTGACCGGTTGCGCTTGCTCAGGCGCATCGCATGCAAGAGTACCGCATACGTGGCACTACAACGTACACCCTTGTGCCGGTCACCAACACTGGGCGTGTCAGTGCAACCGCAGCAAGTGCATGGCATGCTCTGGTGATGTGCATGGCAGAAGAACCAACCACAAGCGTGGCTGTTCAGAAACCACGCACCCGATGTTACCTATTCTGTGACATGCGCCCTTCAGTGCACAGTGTGTGGTGCCGTGTTCAGCCCACCGGTGTCCATATCCGTACTTCGGCAGCCAAGGGTGTGCATGAGACCAGCAGCCGGCAGCAACGGGTACTGCACCTGTAGTGCCTGGTTCTTATGGATAGGCTGGTAGGGGTGATTGGGGCTGTGCCGTTTGAAGCGGCTTCTGTCAAAGAGCATTCAATCAGGCGTCCATTGACTCCCTTCAGGGCAGGGTGGCGGGCAGGGTCAGATGGTGAGGCTGGTGGCCTGTACACAGCAGCGGCATCGAATGCTCCGGCCCTGATCCTTAAATGCGCTGGCATGACTGTGCTGCTTCCCAGCCAGCCCCTTCCAGACTCCCCCTAGCATTCCTCTCGACAGCAATGCGTACGCCCCCCCGACCTTTCCCTCCCCGGCACTGCGTGCGTGACCCCATGCCTCTCGGCCCCCAGCGAGCAATCATCGCTGCGTGCCACACTGTGCACAGTAACACGGGCGGAGTGCTTCACGTGCATACGTACGTTCAGCATGGCAGCACTTGTGTGTTGGTAACAAGGTTCCGCGTGATTTCATAGCAGCACTCTTGTGTGACTGTGTGTGTGCACTACCGTCGGCCTATGGTATTGCAAGCACCACACACCAGGTGCGTGAGGGTGTAACCCTACCTGTTTAGGCTGCCGCCTTCCGCTGTGTGTGCTACGCAGGTATCACAACGTCTTGAGCGTCACCGAAGACGAGGGCAAGTGGCTGGTGGATGAGATCCAGGCGTTCCTGGTGCACGTCAACGTAAGTTTGGCTTCTTTGGTGTTTGGTTTCGGCACCAGCTCCGGCTATCATGTCAGGGCAAGGGGTCGGCAGTCGCAGGGCGCACCGTGACATCGGGATGGGACGTGGTTGCGCTTACGGGCATGTGTGCATGCTAAGTGCAAGTAGGCAGTGCCACAAGCCAACCCTTGCCTAGCATGATTGTTATCGTCAAGGGGTAAGCATTTGCGTGCTTGCACCCCGGCGAGCTAAGCTGAGGGCAGCTCGGGAAACAGTGTGATAAGGATGGGCACGCGGCGACTGAGCGAGCTGCCATGCACACGCCTTCCACAGCCCCTTGCAACCGCCTGACCTGCCCTGCTGACCTGTACCGCTGACCTGTTATGTTATGTTATGTTACATCAGGAGCGTGTCGGCCAAACGGCCCATGCTCCCCCCAGATGGGGAGCAGCAGAAGAGGTCCACCGAGCTATGCACCGCTGACCTGTACCGCTGATCTGTACCGCTGACCTGTTCCGCTGAACTGCCCCAACTCTTACCTGCACAGCTGCCCCGCACCTCTATCTATTGAAGCCATTGCCGCTGCCCCACTCGCTGTCCGTTGCTCCAGACTCCAGGGCTATGTGTTGGAGCCTGAGAGACTGCCCCCCTGGACCCCTGACACCGAACGGCCTTCCGACTAGGTGCTCCAAGGACTGTAGTGAAACATGCATGGTTGTTTGTTTTTGGACGGGAATGCGGTTACAGGCTATCTGATCCCCTGTGAGCTGCAGTTGTTGAACCAGTGGATGCATTTTTTTTTGCGTGTGCACTCCCTGGGCTTCATGTATCGGCGACGTACCGTGCAGCTGAGTCAGCTTGCATGCACTATGCTGCTGCCAGCAACCGTCACTACCGCCAACACGTGCGAGGGAGAGATTGCAGCTGGGGCATGCGGTCCGGAGGCCCACCCAAGCCCATCCACGCTATCAGCGGCAACATGATCATGCCAGCACGATTGTCGTGAGGTGACGGCCTGCCAAGGAATAACCGCAGCACATGGTGCATCCCAAACTCACACGTAATGCGGAGGCTGCCTGCGACGGTGGCGTGCTTACGCAAACCTGCGCGCTCCTTGCCATGATTTTCGAGGGAATGTGCACTTATGTAGGACTCGGCAGGTGTGTGCCGGTTGTATAAAACTGCTCATGTATGGGCAGGGCACACTCACATATGTCAACGTGGTGGCTCGGCGCATTTACTTTGCGCGGCAGCCTAAATTGGCGGGAGAACTGCAAACTGCAACTGTACAACATGTGCATTGCATGTCATGTTACGTGCAGTCTGCAGTGTGTTTGACTAATGAAGTGGGACGCATGGGAAACGTGGTATTTGTTTCGTGTCGGGCCATGCAGTGCGCTTTCCGTGGACATAGGCACGCTCACGTGTTGGTGTTGGACGAGCTTGCATGTGAATGCTGGTTGTATGGTACCTCGGGCTGAGCGGGTTGCTAGTTCAGCGCGCACATGCCCGCGCTGCTCTGGACAATGCGTGGAGGATGAGCAAAATGTTGTGTTTGAGTGCACTCACTTTGCTGCCTTGCGTGCGCGGTTTCCCACGTTTCCTGCTGCGGGCCCCAATCACAGTGCATCCATCTCCATGCAGAACTTTGTGACCTATGCAGATTTGTCAGCCTTGGCTGATTTCTTGTCTGCAGTGCATGAGCTGGTCAGTCCACTGGCCTAACTTGCCTGGTGCCTCTTTTGCTGCCATATCCTGGTCTGAGTCTCTATCTGGCTGTACGGGTGATGTAATCTCTCTCTCTTGTTCACCATGCTGTTCCTTGCATGCACAATCAACTTGCATGCATGCACACGTACAGCGCAAAAACCAGCAAGACGACTGCTGAAGCCTTAAGCAAGCCTGTCTTTTTGCAGCTCGGTTGTTCCCTGAGGTACAAGGGGTCTGGCACGGCTAACCTGTCGGCCGCGATCGGCATCACTGCTATAGAATGACTCCAGCATGGTCGACACTCGGCAGCGAGCGCACCAGCCGCGTTCTTGCCAGGTTGTTTCCTGATGCTGCCTCTTTCCGCTTCAAGGCTGGTTGCCTGATGCGGCCAAGCTCCAGTTTACAGTCTGTGCGTGCTTGTCTTGCTGCTCCATCTTCTTGTCGTATGCCTAGATGTGTTTGCTTATCCAACTACATGCGCAGAGAGAATCCCAAACCTAGGAAAGCAGCACTGTCCAAAGCAGCAGTGCTGTGGTTGCTTGTGACATTGAGCTCACGAAACCGCTTGCTGGTGTCCACAGGCGGGCCGAGCCTGCAAACCGTTTGAGGGTGCAAAACGCTAGCTATTTCACTTCCAGGTGCGGGGTGTTGGAAGGCTCTTGGTTTTCCCCGCTAACTGGTACAAACATGTTGTACGCAGTGTGCAACGGTGGTCAAGGTTGGCTTTCGTGGTCGTCGAATTTGAAGGCGCCCGCACCACAACAGCGCTCCCTGTATGCATTTGCCCTTGGTCCAAGTGGAACTTCAATAACAAGAAGGTCTGGGGCCGTGGGCGCTCACACGAGACTGAACCAGAACGGAGTTCAGAACGGTATTAACGGTATGGGAAGGAGCGGAGCTGAAGGGAACTACTGGCAGCAGCCCGTAAGTCAATTGGATGCTTTTGCCACAAACAAATCAAGCGCAAACTCCTGAGCGCCCAAACATGACGATGCAGGTAGCCTGGCACCACTCACGGGCGACGACTTCAGCGAGACTTCCGAGACCAGCATCAGCAACGGCATATGCTGACACGGTTCGTCCCACCCCCGCAGAGGGCCACATTTGGGGTGGCCTAACATCGCCCCATATAAAGAAGCTGTGTGTCGGGGCTTGCAGCCATAACTTTGAATTTGGTGTCACCTGGTAGCGTTGAACGCTCCCCGAACTGCGTTCACTTCGTCCTCTTGAAGCAAGCGCGCTTCGTTTACCTGTCCACACTTTGCCCGCCGCTGCACGACAGGCTGCTCTGGTCCCCAACTAAGTCTGCTCGTATGTGGCTCCAAGCACAGTGTAAGCGGCTCACTTGAGCGTCTTCATCCAAGCGAGGCAGCGGCCGATGTCCAAACCGTGCTGCATAGCCTGGAGCGCCGCAGCACTCCCACACCGGTCATTCCGACTTCTTCACTGCTGCACAAGTCAGGTTTCTCACAATTCCTGCACCGGCCAGTCTCGGTCAGATGCGCTCCATGTTAACACGCCAAAAGCCACGGAAGTTGAAACGTACGTAGCGTTGCAGCAGCCCTACTTGCCGAGCCCAGTTTTCCCTGCTGTTGCCGGTTAAGCAGTGTCTGGAGGCTAAGCTTGACAGACCAGGGTAAACCTCCCCCGCGCTGGCTGGCTGGCAGTGCAAGCTGCTCAACATCACATTTCACCTACACACAGCCAGCAACAATAATGAATCAGTATTGGACATCGCTACAGTTCTGGACAAGGGCAACTATTTCAAATCTCACCGGGCCTCCAACCTCTCCACAAGAAGCACCCGCGGCGCACACGGTGGTTGCAGCGGGGTCGTCGAGACCGGATGGGGGTTTATCAACGCCGCCCCCGACAACCGAAGCCACCAGGGCAAACTCCGGGACAACCTGGGACCCTGCTCCAGCACCGGCCATGTTGCCTGCGCATCAACCAGCGGTTTACACGGCGAATCCTCTGAGAGGACCTACCTGGCCGGTATCCCCGCCTGGCGGGCCGAAATCCCCACCGTCAGCCGCTGCAGCGGTGGTGGCGCCCCCATCAGGTGTGGGTCCATATCCACAGTATGCTATAAGCACTGCGCCGAGCGCGGTGGTGATGACTCATCAGCAGCAACAGCAGTCATCCTCCAGTGCGTTGAGGCCGCCGACCCACGGTGTATGGACCACTCCGCCGGTCGTGCACGCAGCACCCAACGGTAAGTACCAGTAATTAGAACGTTCTATCGGTGTGTTTTGTGTAGGGGCTTGGGGCTGGGCGCATGGGGCGCTTGCAGGCGTGGGCATTTGTGCGTGCATAACGACGCACGTGCGGGCGTGAGTGGGCGCGGTTGGATGCATGTGTCACAGTTCATTACGCCATCGGACCGACCGTCTTGCAGCTATTGCAACTCACCCTCATCAGTTATGCCATTTAGCTGGTGAAGCATCAACGAGTTGGCAGCCAAGGGATGCTGCAGGCAACCAGCAACAGATCTCTGCGCTTTTGCTGAACATCATAATCCATTCTTTGCATGATGACCCAGTCGACCATGGCCAGCTCCCGGCACAAAATCCATCTGCAGCCAAAGCACGTGAACCACCGCTGGAATGTGTGTGCATCTGCTGCAGGAGCGCGCACTGCCGTTGCCATGCTCCCCACGGGGCCAGAGCTGGCGACGGCGGCAGCGGCGCCGGCTGCAAGGCCTCCCTACACCAGGTTTCATGTGAGGCGCAGCGCCACCACGCTGGACATCGACAAGACGCTGACGCTTTGTGAAACACAAATCCTCGTGCTGATGGTGGCAGGGCTCCTGGGCGGCGGCGTGGCGGTGACGGTGACCAGCGCGCTTGGATGTGAGTAATGCCGTAGAAGTAGCGAGGGGCCACCTCACACAAGTGAAAGCAAGTGAAGGCAGCATTTTCTTGTAGAACCACAGCAAAGGCGGCTTGTATGGTGCTGCGGCATGCTGGGGCGCTGGGAGTACACGAGCGATGGTGAAGGCATGCACTGCGACAAGCATGATCAGCGAGTGTGCGCGGTGTGCTCGCTGCCAGCAACTGGCGCGCCGGGCGTTCCTTGGTGTGGAAGCTTACATTTGGTCGCCGCCTGGATCCATCCGCCACATGCTGCACTAGCGCACTGAAACACACCGGGACAGCGGACAAGCCCCGGGATTGACAGCAGTTCGCTGGTCAGCTGGTGTATGTATGTCCTGAATGCTGTGCAAGATTCATCAACAATGTCGTTTGCATTTCAGTGCACGTACAATCTCATACCAAGCATTCATCCAGATGTTGTTCAGTCCACACTCAACAACGCACCCCCCCGGGATCCGGGCGCCAGTAGTGCCGCTGCACCCAAACGTTTCCCCGGCTGTCGGGCCTGCTGCCTTACTGCCCCCTGCTCGCAGACACGAGCAATCTGTTACCCCTGGGCATCATCTTGCTGGTATTTTTCGTTTTACAACGTTGGTTGCTGTGGTGGATGTTCATCACGCCAGAGCGCCTCGTTGTGGGGCTGCACCGGTGGCGGCTAACCCACAAGACCGTCCTGCGGACAGTTTGGGCGATATGCGGCCCCGCGTGCTGGCGGCATTTCAGTGAGGGTGCCGACATGTTTGTAGGGGAGTCTGCAAACGCAGCAGCCGTATTAGCAGCGGGGGGAACTGCGGTTGGCATTCCCTACTACCCCGAGGCACACCAGCCGCAGCAGCAACAACAACAGCAGCAGCAGCAGCCGTACAACAGCCAGCACTCCAGCCGCCCTTCAGAGCTCCAGCACTGCGGCTGGCGGGAATGCTTGAAGCTCACCATAAACTGCTGCTGCTGTCGCGAACCCGCCTGCGTGTCAGGGTGGCTCTGCTGCCTGCTTTGCGGCTGCACCCCCGGTACCGATGAGGGCGGCGCCACACGTGACGTCGTGGCGGCGCGTCTGGTAGTGGCCGTCATCGAACTGGACTCAGAAGGCCGCTCGGAGACATCCAGGCGGTACAATTTGCAACTGATCACCCGCATAGGGGGCCACCCCATGAACAACACGCAGAGTCCAAGCGCCATTCCAGACCACCCGTACTGGTGCGTAAAGGGCGAGTGGCGACCGTTGTGCATGACATGGGCAGGGGCGAAGCCAGAGGGGGTGGTGCGCGGCTGGGGATCCTAGCCTGGTGTGCTGCAGGGGATCAATGCCTTTTGTGGGTGTGTTAGTGCTGGCGTGCATCGACTCCACTGCCTCCCGCCGCACAGCTGCAGCAAGTGAGAGATGGACGCTGTAGATGAAAGAGAGGGCATCCCGGAGTGAAGTAGCTACGACGGGTGCTGTGGGAAAATGACTGTGCACAGTGACCGCCACAAGCAGGGGTCTGCACTTGTACAGCATTCGGAGTGCTCAGTCGGTTACTTCCCGTGGGGCCATGCAATGTGCTTCCCTGCGGTGTGCGTGTGCTACACAGCATCAAGGACGTATTCACAGTCCAGGAACAAGAGGGCAAGTGGCTGGTGGACGAGATCCAGGCGTTCTTGCTGCATGCCAACGTAAGTGGGGGGCCTGTTTCCAGCGCTCATGGCTACTAGAGCATTTAGAGAGTGCTCGCACTGCGGAATTAGGATGGGACTGGTTGCACTTGCAGGCACGTGTGCAATCAAGCAGGCAAGCAATCCCATCAGGTAGCGCTTTTACGTGGACGTCATCCAGGCTGAAGCATTTGCATGCACATTTTTCATGTGTACCCCTTGGCACGCCAACTCAAGTGTCGTTCAAGGCAGCGGTGCGAGGGACTTCAGGGTTTTAGGGATGTTAGGGTTTAGCCTTTCAGGGCCTTTAAGGAGCGGTGTGAGGAAGAGGTGCGCGGCGCCTGAGCGAGCTGCCATGCACACGTCTTCCACTGCCCCTTGCAACCGCCTGACCTGCCCTGCTGCTGCCCTGCACACCGCTGACCTGTACTGCTGCCCTGCACCGCCGCTGAGGTCATGCCTCTCGCTATTCATGCTGCTCCAGGGATATGTGGTGGAGCCTGAGAGACTGCCGCCATGGACCCCTGCGATTGAACGGTCTTCCGACTAGATTGCCGTGTTGATAGTACTGTGGAATGTGGTACTGTGAGCTGCAGTTGCTGAACCAGGGGACGCACGTGCAATGGGTGGGCTTTGTGGATGTGTGGCATGCAGCTGAGCCCACGTGCGTGCAGTACGTTGCTGCCCAGCATCCGCTAATCCCAGCCCCATAGCAGCAGCAACAAGACCAAGCATTCAAGGATGGATTGCCATGAGGTGACGACCTGCCAATGAGTAGCCTAGCGCGTGCACATGGACGCACCGACATTGTCACAGCAATGCGGAGACTGCCAACGGCATGATGAATAATGCTGAACATACCCCCACTTGCTCCTTGGCGCGCTCTTGATGGATTCATGATGTAGGACTGGGTAGGAGTGTCTGCCGGTTGGAGACTGCTGATGTATGGACAGGGCAGGCTCACATCAACGTGGTTGCTGGGCGTGGCAGCCTAACTTGGCGTGCAAATGCGCTCTGTACAACGTGTCAGCTGGTGCAGAACACAATCTGCTGCTTCAGGTGTGAAATAGGATGTGCTCGGTGTGTGTGTGGCGTCTTGCTGAGCGTGTGCATGGTGGCGCATTGTCCAACAGTTGAGATGAGCGCACACCCGTGCCCCACCGTCAACTCTGAGGGACCAAACACCTGAAACACCACCTAGGCCAGCCTGAGACGGAGCCGCCACTGGATGCGACACTGAGAGCAACACTTGCAAAGAGCAAGGATTGCCCGGCTGAGAGGCTGGCCACACCCTACACAAACCGCTGCTAGATAGTCCAGATGGACAAGAAGGCCGCTTGGGACGACAACATCCCCGTGTGGACGGACAACAGGGCCCTGGGAATGCTGCAGGCCAGGTGCTCATGAAGCTCGGAGCGGTTGAACTGCAGCTTCATTTCGGCGCGAAGCATGGTCACCGCCGTGCGCACTACGGCCGCGGCCGTCATGTTGTTGGCTTGGCCCGAGGCCCGCGCCGACCAGATGGCATAGAGCGTGGTCATGCGCAGCGCCTACCCTGCCATAAGGCTGCTCTGGGTCCAACCGGAGCGGCCTGCCACAGGCGGCGGTCGTCCGCCACATGTGGCGTTATTGT
>BDDA01000281.1:107764-123940 GCA_001662385.1 Chlamydomonas asymmetrica | reverse complement strand
GCCCCGGGGTGGATGGGGGGCCGGGGGGGTAACGGACTAGGGGTAACGGACTAGGGGTAACGGACTAGGGGTAACGGACTAGGGGTAACGGACTAGGGGTAACGGATCTCCAGGCAGGACACGCGCGCCACGTGGTTGGCATTGTGGAAGCGGTGCAGGCCACGCAGCACGGTGCGAGCGGCAAGGGGCATCAGGTGGTGTACTGGTGTGTGAGCTGGGGGCTGCAGGTGTGTCGGTGCCGGTGCCGGTGCGCACCTGAGGCTGAGGCTGAGAGGGGAGAGCGCGCTCCCTGGCTCAGCCGCTCTGTTTGAGACGTGAGGCGGAGGCGGGGCCTCCCTGGCACCTGGCTGCGCTCATTAACGTGCCCGTGCTTGACGCGTGCATGCGGGGTGTTAGCAAGCGTGTCACGACCTCGGGACCTCCTACCGCTGCCGCTGCTGGTGCTGCAGGTGGTGCTCCAGGGGCCGCAGCACACGGGCGACTGCCTGCGCGCCATCACAGACTGCCTCGCCGGTGAGTGAGCGTGCACACCACACGCCAGCACACCATCCAGAAGTGAGACAGAACAGGCCAGGCCAGGACAGGGCAGCCTGCACGCGCGAGCACACGCCGCCACCAGGGCCTGCGCTCATCGCATGCACCACGCACGTAAACATAGGCACACACCCACGCACAGCGATGACTACATCTCAGGATGGCAACCGGTCATGGGCCACCCAACATTTGCAGGTTTGCCAGATGCCCCAGGCGTGCCCCTTCACTTGCATACACACACAGAAGGAAAGCACCACGGAAAGCATACTGCATGGCCCAACGGGAAGTAAATTACTTGAACACACACAGACCAGGCACACAAACGGGCCCACAGGAAATCCTTCACAGACACATGGCGCGCCTGCGTTGCATCCAAGGCGTGCGCGCACAAAGCACCTCGACAAGTGGCACACTAGCGGCTACAGCCACCTACACCGCGAGCACCTACATGCCAGCTGGCACCTGCCTGGCTGCGCTCCAGCGGGGCAGGCGTAAGTGGCGTGGCATCCAAGGCGCGTGAGTGCATGTGCGTGCAGGTTACCCCGGCGTGCGCAGCCTGTGCTGCTGGGGCTGCTGCCTGGGCGACGCCGGCATGGCGGCGCTGGCGGAGCTGCTGAGGGCGGGTGCGGCGGGCGGCGGCGCGGCGGGCATGGCGGCGGCCAAGCAGTGGCGCGGCAGCGCGCTGGCGCACGTGGAGGTGGTGAGGGACGGCGCGCCGCTGCCGCCAGACAAGTGGTGCGTGCCCACATGCCGCGATCATGGCAGCACGCACTACCATGCCACACACTCGTACAGCGTACTTTACTAGCTCAGGAAGCAGCAGTAGCACATTAGGTATCCATGAACGCAGATTTCCCCTTGGCTGGCATGTGTGTGGTGGGGCTGTGGTGGTCCGGGGACCTAACAGCAGTCCAGGACCTAGCAGCACTGCAGGACCTAGCAGCACTGCAGGACGGCACCTCCAACGTAGCAGGTTCACCAAGCTCGTGCCGGAGGAGGGGAGGGGTGCACACCTGCCCTGGTGCTTGCTTGCATTGGGCAAATGGATTTGAGTGCAATGTGCAGCCAAGCAGGCTGACCCGTGCCTTCAGAAGCTGCATACAGTCTCAACGTGCATGGCTGAATGCGTGCGCCTGCAGGCCGGAGCGCTATCAAGCCATCGTCAACGGCACATCCGAGTTTGCAGGGGCAATGCGGGGCGGGCCAGGTGAGCTTCAGCAGCTGTAATGCACGCATGGCAATGAGGAGGGCAGCGTGCAGCCGTCGGAGATCAATGTGATGCTGACACCCCGCGCTCCCGTTAACCTGCGGATGACCTGCTCCTTATGCTGGTATCGCCACGTTTCCTGCCATGGACAATCAATGTATGCTCGTACCAAAACAGCAGCCAGCCATAAGATCCGCATCCCGCACGAATCCTGTGTACAAGAATGCAAGCCGGACATGCTGGCACCCCGCACTTCAACCTGCGGGAGCCTGCTGCTCATGCTGGTATTGCGGCCTATTGCTACTCCTCCTGCCATGGACATGCTGGCAATCTGCTTGGCTTGCGACTCACGTTGCACCCCCACCCGCAGGCCTGGCGCTGCCCAACCTGCTGCTGGGAGAGACGGTGCCCGTCACGCTCGACACGCTGCGCATCGCCGCCGCGCCGCTGCCGCCCGCGTCTGGCGCCGGCGACCCCTACCCCTCCTCCTGGCCCACGTACGCCATCCTGGCCACAACCGCGGCCTCAGACACCCACACCACCTCCAGAGGCGCCGTGCTAGCTGACCGCGCCCGGGTGTTGGCATCAGCCGGCAAGGCGTCGGCGTCGGCGAGCGCATGGGACAGCGGCAGGCATTCGGCGATCGCCGGCGTGGTGGGTTTCGCTGAGGTGGGGACGGGCGCATCGGGCCAGGCGGCGCAGGCGCAGCTGGAGCCGCTGGTAGCGCCTACCGCGATGATCACTACGTTCACGCACGCGGTGGCGCAGGCTGCGGCGGAGGCGCGCAGCGGCGCGGCCCTGCGAGCCGCCGCGACGCCGACGCCGGGCGCACTGGGGCCGTCCCGCAACCCCGCGCCCTCTACATCAGCGGTGCCTGCCGCTGGGTCTGCAGCGGGCGCAGGGGCCGCAGGAGGTGACTACGCTTCGCCGGAGATTACACCTCGGCCGACAGGGTCGTTCTCGGTGTCTGCTGCGGGGGGTGGCGGTGCTGTTGCCTCCGGCACAGGCCGAACAGCATCAGCATCAGGGCCTGTTGGGGCCGCTGCTGGTACTGGCGGGCTTCGAGCGGGCGGCGTGGGCACGCTGCTGCATGGGCATTCGGCGCTGTCGCATGCTTCCTCAGCCGGTGGGGCAGCGGGGGCACTGGACGCTACGTGCGGGGGGACGGAGGACCCGCAGCTCTTTGCTGAAGGTGTGTGGAAGACACTCTGTTGCTGGTAGTGCTGCAATGGGATCCTGCAATACCGGTAGTGCATCGCGCTTAACGGCCATTGCATGCTGGGGCCATGCCTGGGGCTGTGCTGGGGCTGGGCTCCAATAATGCAAGGGGGGGGGCGAAGGTGGCCGTCGTCCCACCTTCGCCGACGAGGGGCAGGTTTGGGCCCAAGGGTGCAAACTTGTCCAACGCCACCCCCTGCATTTAAGGGTTGCTGAGGCCCGTACCTCCGTTTGCCACAAGCCACGGCGACGCTGCTGTGTGCGTCAAATCCTTCGAAGTCGACCCTGGTATATGAAACACCACGGTGCAGCACTGGAATGGCCCTTTGCGTTGCGGTGTGCATACCATTTTGTTGTTTACATCGTCCTATGCATACCCAGGGAAAGCAAAGTGTTGGCCTTGAGTGTCGCTGCTGTGCCCGCTGTGGCTCATCGGACCGTCTGCGGAGGGATTGCTAGGCCAAGCTTGGCACGATACTACTGAGCACATCTATCATCCGGCCGGTTCCTCGTTGCGTGTGTGGTTGCATGCATGCAGCGCCGCTTACGTGGAGCCTGCCAGTGTTGAAGCAGCTGGCGCTGGCGCTGGGCACCCAGGGGCTGGCGCTGCAGGTGAGGGCAGGTGCCCGCATGGCATGATGCGTTGATGACTGCAGCGGGTGGGGAGTGTCCTGCTGCACCGTTGCTCCCCGGGCTAGGTTGTGCCACAGGGGGGCCGAGGCGCTGCCGGGCGTTTATCTCCTCACTCCGCCCCCCTCACTCGTGTGCTGCGCCATTCCAGCCTGCCTTGCCATGCGGGGGAGCTAGGTTTTCAGATGTCAAGCCGCGTGAGGCCTGAGCGGCGCCTCCCACCTGCCTAGGAGCAGAGCTGCGGTGTAGGGGTATGCCTGGTAGGGCTGCGGGGTCATCAGAGGCCTATGAGCATGAGGGAGGGTGGGCAGGCCGCGGTTGGCAGGTGATGGGGGGCTCCTCCGCACATGCAAGGGAGGGCCCTGCATAGGTTTGACTCCCAAAGGGTTCTTCAAGGGGTTCAAACCACCCCAAAACCAAGGCGGGGTAGGGTTGCTGCGGCGTTCGTTCCTTGCTCACACATCAACCCTCCTCCTGCTCGTGCACGCGCGGCCTGGCGGCAGATCCTGGTGCTGGACCACAACCACCTGGGCAACGAGGGAGCGGCGGTGCTGGCGACAGGACTGCACAGGTGCGGCCCTGCCCGGCCTCCCCTCCCTTGACAGGATCCCTGCACGCCTGACAACACGGCTTTCTCGTGTTGCCTGAACCACCTGATGGTCCATACGTGCAGCACAAGCAAGCAAGCTGACGCCATTACGCGAAGATGCCCAAGGCAAGGGAAACACGTGGCAGCTCGCACGCATGCACGCATGCTTCTTCACATGGTGGTGCGATTGACGGGTCTGTAAAGGTGCACGCCAACGGGGGTCCACACCTTTTGCATGCTTGTATACATGCCCTCAGCCTCTGCCCTGCGTGACCCGCACCATTCCCGCTCCTGCCCTCGCCGCGCGTGCTGCTGCATGCCGCTGCGTGCCGCTACGTGCAGGTGCAGCAAGCTGCAGCAGGTGTCGCTGGCGCACTGCGGCATCGGCCCGGCGGGCGGCGCGGCGCTGGCGCGCGTGCTGGCGCGTGACCCCAGCCCCCTGGCGGCCGACATGCAGCCCAAGTGAGCAAGCGAGGGAGAGTCAGTGAGAGCCTGCAGCAGCGCAGCATGAGGCTGCTGCCACAGGGGGCACATGCCTACGCAGTACGCGCCCATGCGGCCATGCCCCATCCATGTATATGGCGCCTTCATTGCTGCCATCAGCAGAGTAAATTGCGCCATAAGGCGGCACGGATTGCTTTGCGGGCCATGCTTCTGCATGCTCCCACGTGCTGATGCAGCGCCACCAAGGCTGTTGCGGGCTTGCCTGGTGGTGCACGGCGTCGGCATCCATGAGCGGCACGTGGCCGTGTCAGCCGGTCGGGTTGCCATGGGCTGCATGTTGCTACCATGGACTGCATAGAGTCGATCAGTGGTGGGAAACGCATTCGAGTGAAGCCTGCGTCCATAGTATGTCCACGCTACGTTCAGGGTGCGTTCAGGGCGCGTTCTGGGTGTGTCTCAAGCAAGTGCTGTGTGTGTGCGCGTGCGCTGTTCCTGCTGCTGCGGCCGCTGCAGGCTCAAGCACCTCAACCTAGGCGGGAATCCGCTGATCGGCGCAGGCGTCGCAGCGTTGGCGGATGGGCTGCGGCAGGCGGTCACGCTCAAGGTAAACACACACATGCGCACATGCGTGCAGCGCTGCACTCCAGCAGGCCGCTATGCACCCCATGCCGGGCTGCGCTACTGTGCAGCTCCACACCTGGCTGTCGGCTGTGTACCATACGGTGCCCCGTTGCAATACGCCATCATGTGTGAAATGGCAGGGTGTGGAGCCTCCCTGGACTTCCTGATTCCCATTGACCTTTGCCCTGCCACTTGCTTTGTGCATCTGAAGTTTCAAACCAAGCAGCCAGTGGCAGGGTGAGGCATAGTCGTACCTGCATCTGCATCTTCATAGGGGGGGGAGGCATGGCAGCTGGCAGTGGAGTCAGCTGGAGTGCTCCATGGACTGCTTGCTCGTTCGGTGCCGTTGCTGCGCGTGCTGCTGCAGGTGCTCAACTTGCAGTCGGTGGGGCTACAGCCGCACCACCACTCGGCGCTACAGGTGCGTGCTCAAGCGCGCTGTGACTATGACTAACTGTGACTGTGGTTATGACTAAACGCATGAGGGAAACCGCCAAGTGCCGCCTGCTGACGTCCTTGGTGTGGCCAAGGCATAGTGCATTACTGTGTGTGGGCTAGCACACAGGCTAGCACACCGTGCTGCGATTCACGCAAGCGCAATGCGTGCGTTGCCAGTTTCAAGGTTTGAAGGGTGAAGGGCATACACCTGAGCGTACACCATGTATTACACGCACAAGGGCGCATATGCTGCTCCATATGTGTAGCGCAGCACAGCCTGCTACGCGGCTGGCGGCGACTGCGACCTGTATGGTGTGCCTGACCTTGCTGCTGCGCTACATACCGGTACGTGCTGCAGGTGCTGGCCAACGCGCTAGCCGACAACCCCTCCATCGACCAAATAGACCTGGACGGAAACCACATAGGTGGGTGTGAGTGTGTCCATGGTGTGTCAAGGCACAACGCGGCGGGCGCTTTACGCTGGACACCACGCACACTAATGGACGTACCGCCTACCACCAGGACGCATGCCTTTGCGCGTGTGTTCCGGCGCATGCTGGACAGACGACAATAATGCTGTGTGCTTGGTAGCATCACCGACGCTGCTGCTGACAGGAGCGGCTAGCATGTCGCAGCCGCTGTACGTGACGTTGCAGTGAATGTGCCTTGGTGTGCTGCATCAGCGCACCAGCCAGGTTTACGCCCAACACAGTCTCTTTTGCGCGGTGCTGCTGCTGTGACTGCTGGCTGGTTGTGCAGGTGATGAGGGCATGCTGGCGTTCCTGCCATTCCTCCAGGTGGGTGCAGTGGCGGTTCAGTCACAGGCTGGTAGTCACATATGATTGCCTGCCGGCACCTGAAGTCGCTCTCCTACGCATGGCTCATGCACACACCGTCACACATGCAAGTGCACAAGCACCGCCAGGGAAGTTGCTAGGGGCGCTACGCAGCGGGAGCATGGAGGGTCGCCTTGCGCTTCGCGCGTGCCTCCGCCGTGTGCGCGAGCGGCGAGGCCCTTGCGGCCTGCCCGCACCGTGGGCGTGTGTGCTCGTTCTAGGAGCAGGCGTGGCATCGGCGCTCAAGGAACTGAAGCTGACCCTGGGCCGCAGGTGTTATTATTGCTTCAGCTTGCTGACACTGCTGCACTGCTGCACTGCTGCACTGCGCACCGTGCGTGTGCCTCGCAGGGCCAGAAGCACGTGCGCAAGTTCCGCGCGACGCAGCGCCTGAGCAGGGCTGTCGCGCAGCAAGTGAACGAAGCTGTGCGAGCCAACTTGCCAGCCCCGAAGAAGAAGAAGAAGGTGGTGAAGAAGGGGTAGCGCCCGTAGGTGTGCCAACACGCAGCAACACGAGCGTCGCTCGCTGTGCGCGTGCACATGGCCATGTGCATGCACACTGCATGTTTATGGGGGCTCACCTGTGTTTTACATACGCAAACCTTTACATAGGCATGAGTGGACGCACACACGTCAGGCTTCCCCACGACACAGTCACCAAACTGGTAACCACGCCTGCTGCTTGCTGGAACGGTGGTTGCCTTTGGGTGCTGGCGCGTGTCCAGAACCAGCACGAGTTCTGAATAGTTGCAGTCAGCAAAGCTCTCTGTGCGCTTTCGTGAGACTCTGATGTTACGCGAGAGTGTTAAACGTAGTGTGCCAGGCTTTTGCTGCGTAAACAGACAACCACACGCACCAGTGTTCTGGGTGATACAGGGAAGCAACTTCACCATTACCAAGTGCCCTGAGAAAGGTGCACGGCTGGAACCCCTTGCTTGTCTCTTTTGCATGGGCCCATCTCAAAGCAAATGTCAGCTTGCCTATTTTTTTTGCCCGCGAGCAACCTGCTGAGGAAGGACAAGTTGCAAGGCCCCGGCTTTTGTCTGACAACTTACTTGTGGGCGGTGTAGTTTGCGGGCTTTGCATCGCGTGCTCACACGGTCTCGGAAAGTCGCCTCTCGCAAAGCAGCGCTCGAGGAAAGATGCTGCGCCAGTCAGGCCTGGTTGCGCAGCGCCTGTTCTGCAGCCCGCTGCTGCAGGTACGTGGTGCCCAGCGCAGTGGTCTCTGGCCCGTTGTGGACGGACGTGTCGAGATGCTCAGTGCAGGACGATGGACAAAGCAGGAACACTAACAGAAGAAGTTTTGGCGCATGGACAGGTGCAGTAAACTCTGCTGCCCTCCTTGTGATTGCAGAATGAGGCTACCGGCAGCAGCAAGCTGCTGTTTAACGCAGCCTTGTTCTCCTCCCGTGCTGCGTCAGGCGAGGCGGGTGCCGCTTCCGAAGTAAGCTGTGGAAAGCGTTGTTGATACGTGAGCTGTATTTGTCACTGTCTGTGTCTGTGCCTATTGGCTGCCGCTTCATGCGGCCTTGTCACTGCTGACACTCCTGTATGTGCCTTGCCCTTGATGCTGGATGCGCGCGCCCTCGAAGGCCGCTGGTGCCCTGCCCGCAGTAAGTGCCTCAGTGTAGCTCTCAACAACAGACAGCCCTCTTTAGGCTGGTCTGTTTGACATAGTCAGGTTTGGCAACGCTCGTTTGTGCACACGCTCTCAAACCCCTGTTGACAAGGATTCTGCACTTGCGTCCGTGCAGGCTGTCACCCAGTACTCTGCAGCCACCGCCGCTGCCCTTGCGGCCAAGCGCAGGGCGTTCGTTCCTGGTAAGGAAGCTGGCGCTTTCGTCACAGCTGCATGCTGCCCGCATGGAGCCTTGCAAAAACACAGTGCCATCAGCTCTGCCTTGATCCGCTGGCTCGACGAATGCAGCAGAGGAGAAACCTGTAGTTTGCGCAGCTTGGACCTCTCTTGACATGCGTGGTACAGTCCCAGTGGCGGTGTTCTCGCGATGACGGGATCGCCGTCGTCAGCCGAGCTGATGTCTCAACCCCACACACGCACCACCAATGCGTGTGCTCATGCCTGTCCCGGGTGTGCAGGCGGCTCACTACAGCCGGCTGGTATGTTCAGCATGAGCAAGCTGGCTCGCCCCGCTGCCTCTGGGGCAGCTGGCGCTGGCGCCGCTGCTGCTCAGGCCGGTGAGAAGGCCGCGCCCAAGGACCCTCGCTCCGTGCTGATGAAGCTGGCTAAGGTGCGTTGGCAGCCTCCTGACCTCTTGGTAGTGCCTATGCCTAGCATTGTGAGGACTGCGTGCTATGGCAAGCGGACCTGTGTACACAGCTGGGCTCATATTGCGCGGCCCGTTCAACGCTTTCGCTCCTGTGTGTGTGTGACGTGTTGGACCTGCAGGCTGCTGCGGCTGTCGTTGCCGCTATGGGCCTGACCGCCACCACCGCGTCGGCTGACGCGCCCATGCCTTGGGCGTACGGACCCCAGGTGAGCGCGCGCTTGCACGACAAGGAGCGCTGCAGCCTTGCCTCCGTGCTTGCCAACAGTGCAGCAGCTCCCTGCGCCGCGGTGCAAATCACTGTGTTGTCACATATCTGACGTCACCTTACGTGCCTCAAGCTGACAGCAAGCATGTCTGGTGCGTCACACCGCGCGCTGTTGGTGCTTGCAGGACACCGCCACGTCGACCGCGCAGGCCATCATCGACCTGCACCACGACATCCAGTTCTTTATCCTCATCATCCTGTCCCTGGTCTTCTACATGTTCCTCCAGGTAGGAGGGACCGCTAGCAGCCGGTCAAGGCGTGCGCCGAGTGCAGCATGGGTTTTGCAACGCGGCGGGGGGTGGGTATGGGGTAAAACCCGTCTGTGTGCTATCATTACGTAGCAAGGGGTGGTATTGGGCCAGCAAGCTCGAGCGGTTTGTCCGGAGTGGTTCCGCCCTCGTCAGCCCTGCCTGGTATGTCCATTGCAGGGCCGACGAGGGCGATTCATTTGGCGCGCACCCAGCCGTTCCCCTGCTGGTCACAGCATTTTCGATACCCCCACATCCGCAAGCGAATCGTGTTTTTGTTTTGCGCGATATGCTGGCAACTAGTGCTTGCTCGCCCTGCCTGGGCTTTTCACTTGTTCAGCTCACACCATACCCCATGTCAGGTTTGCTGCCCTCGTGACATGGTGCCGATGGTCGTCCCCCTGACCTGACCTACCTCGTGCAGATCGTCACCAAGTTCCACTACGCCAAGGTGCTCAAGCCCGAGAAGCTGACCCACCACACCACCGCGGAGGTCATCTGGACGGTGCTGCCGACGCTGGTGGTGGCGATGATCGCCATCCCCTCGCTCACGCTCATCTACTCGCTGGACCAGCACACCGACCGCCCGGGGCTGACGGTAAAGATCATCGGCCGCCAGTGGTACTGGTCGTACGAGATGCACGACCACCTGCAGCAGAAGCTGCTCGACCCAGACCGCCTGGTGTCGCTGGCTGAGAAGGCCGTAGCCGTCAAGTAGGCGCCAGCAGGCAGCGCGCTGTGACGCCGGGCCGTCCGTGTGCCACGCGGGCCGATGCCCCGCATGCTTGGCCTGGCTTGGCTGCTGCGTTGTCTTGCGTAATGGGGCAGCCCGCTTAACCCGCGGCAATCATGTCGTTAGGGTGCTGTGCTTTCAAGCTGGGCGCACGAGCTTACTTGTGGCTTCCTTGCATTTGTGTGTGCGTGCGGGTGCGGTACTGTGCCGCATGCTGCTTTCTTGTCCCCGCCCCTTGCGCCTCCTTCCCTGACCAGCAGGGTGTGTAGGGAACTTACTGTGTAGTGCATAGTAGTGCTTTGTTGGACACCCGCGTGTCACACCTGCCTGGCGTGTGGCGTTGCTGCGGCCTGCGCTGCATGCACCAGCAAACTCGGGCGCATACCGCAACCGGCCTATGCCCTGCCAGGCTGCCGCCCTCGTGCTGGTGTCAATTTGTGCTTTCCTTGTGTGCCGCAAGCACGTCAATTGATGAAGCAGGACACAGCACACTGAGGCAGCATAGCACAGCTTCCCACAGCGACCAGAGAAGGTGTGCATCGGGCAAGCGTGGACTGCATGGCGGAGGCTGCAGAGCATGCGCTGCAGTCCTGCAACTTCATCCAGGCTGGGTGCATTGCTTTCCTTTTCATTAGGCTGGATGCATTGCAAACTTTGTCAGCACCACGTTGACTTGGGAATGGTCGGTTACTTCAGCATGACGCCGCTGTGCCAGCAGGTGTCAGGCCACAGCTCGCGTCACACAGCTGCAAGCTCTGCCAAGGCGCTGCGTCTAGGGCGTGACTGTGTGACTTGGGGTGTGTTGAGACTTGAGACGGACCTGCCAGCAAGCAGCGCCGTGCCAGCAGCGTTGCCCACCTGGCAAGGCTCCAGGTGTGGTGCACCACTCGCACTTGCACATAGTGACCTTGGCAGGCAGGTGGGCGGCAGCTTCGTGCCGGCATGCGCGACATGCCAAGGCTTGGACAGCCCACAGGGTCAGTACCAACTGCTATGCGCTGACCGACCGGATTGTCCTTACTTGGCAGGCAAGCGAAATGTCCGGGGCATAACACGCTGCGGCATGCTGCATGGTACCTTCCTGGTGTGGGCTTTGCCTAAGTGCGCATGCACCCGCTGTCAACAGCAGAATGGGAAGGAAACTACCTGCCCAGTACATCGGGGCCTATACTGCCCGCCCAGCACGGGCCCCAGTACACGCCCTGAAGGTGCTTCAAGCGTTCGTCCAAGGGCTCCTAACTGTGACATAACACACATATCACTTTACCCAGCTTGCTAAACCAGTATAACGTGCGATTAATTGGGCTCTTGCACCTCGTAAACTTGACTTTTTTGGTCTGAAGGTCACATGCAAGCCTGCATGTGGCCCCGTGTCTCATCGCGCCCATTGCGCCCTAATCCATCGCGCTGCAGCATATTGGTAGCAATACTCGCATGCGCTACTTTATGACGTGACTCAGTGCGCCGCGCACAACTACTTACTGTCGTTTCCTCTTCCCACGGACTTTGTGCGGCAGGTTCAGACTTCATCGTCTCGACGCGCGCCAAACTGCGTAGCCTCTCAGCGTTTGACAGCTATTTGCTGACACGAATACCCTGAGCGCGGCGAGGTTGAAAGGTTGACAAGCTTTAGCAGCTGGTAGCTGGGACAGTGGACAGCTTGAACGGTTGGCGGCTTGCCACCGGACTGCACAAGGGCAGCAACATTAGAGTGAAGGTGTACGCTTGACGACAGCTTCATCTAACTTGGCCACGGTTGCAGGCATTAATGGTACGCGGTGGCAGCCTCGGGGATGCGGCTCGAGACCTGCACACCGCTCTGCTTCCTCCTGGTGGAACGGTCAGACTTCAATCATGGGCCTGTGGCCTTCTATATGTATTTTCATCTCTGGTGCTTGGCATCCAGGTAAGGCTGCAAGAGGACCTCGTTAATTTCTGGCGTTTGGACTTTGACTCGCACGCTTGCCCCCAAGCAGCTCACCTCACCTGGTATGTTCATGCACGGTTGGGTTATCGTGTGGTTCTGTGCTGCGTAGCTCAACTTGCTTGGCCCTTCTGCAAGCAACCTCGCACACCACTTGGATGTGACAGAAGCGGCTTTGGGGCCTGGTGAGAACGCGTCGTTTTTCCTTGGCCAGCTCTCGGTCAGTGGCATCCTTGAGCCTTTCGGCCACCCTTACTGGCACTTATTGAACTCATATTGACAGTTTCATATCTCTAGCCTTGTCCTGTAAAGCAATTGGTCTCGCCATTTTCGTGGCAACGCTCTTGTGCAGTTTTGGGGCTTGGCGGGGTAGGCCTGCTTGTCGGTGGCATGCCCAGCGGCTGGCTTCTAGACAGAATACCCGGGCACTCCGTCCTGGCTGGAGCCTTGGGTCTACAGGTGTGGTTTGCGGGTGCTGCGTTTCCCACCATTTTTTGCCTCACATGCTGCTGAGCACGGCGGCTTTAATAGCGTCGTACCCCACTGCTTGCAGGCAGTCATGTTTGCAGCCATGCCGCTCTGCCCCACGGTTGCCACGCTGGGTGTGGTTTATTGCTTGGCGTCCCTGACGTTCAACTGCATCACTACCGGATGTAACGCGCTAATTATGTGGGCTTTCCCAGCGAGCCACGGCACATGGCTTAACATGGCATCTGCACTCTTTGGAGTGGGATGCTTTCTGTCTCCTGTCTTGGCCAGCTTGGCGAGCTCTCTTCCTGGTGAAGGTGGGTTTCGCATGCCGCCAGGCACCGCATAGCGAAATAGCGTGCACTCGTTGGCAGGCCCGGAAGGCAGTGACACACATGGTCGTTCCTCGCATTGAATCTTCTAGCCTGCTTGTCTCTCACTGTGGCGTTTGCATGCTTTTACTCAGCTTGGTACGAGTCCCGCTGTCAGTCACACTTCTTCACGCTGTTTCCGTGTAGGCCCAACCCTCACCTGTGCATGCCTGTCCACCAACACGTGCAGGCTCAGTCGCGTTCTACATCACAGCCACTCTTGCAGCAGCCTGCAGCCTCTGGGCAGTTTCGCTCCGCAGCCCGCCCTCGCCTCGCCCGAAACCGCTCTGGTCCAGGAGCAACTCGCGTGCAGGTTCCCGGAGCAACTCACGCCCGCCGTCGCGCCAGCCCTCTATGCCAGGCACCCCTGCCGCGTCCCTGACACAAGCCGGCACGCCTGCCAGCGTCAAACCTGGGGCGACTGCAGCAGTGACGCAGCGGAGAGCGCAAGCCTGCCTGCCGCCGCGGTTGGCTGTGGCTGCAAACAGCGCGGACGCCAACGCCGGCTGTGATGGCCTCAGCATTGTGGTGGACGGCCCACACGATGCCCTCCACCTTGCAGGCTCTGCAGGAGTCTCGTCGCCGCTCGCCTCCCTCCGGAGCTCAAGCTCGGCGCTCTCGCCGCTGCCGCTGTCGCCGATCGGCTCCGACGCGGGCGATACCGACACAGCCGTGCTGGTTTCGCTGGACGGTCGCGGCGCTGCTGGCGCTGACGCTGACACCGGAGCCGCACCTGCACTGGCAGCCGCCTGTGGCGGCACCGTGCAGCAGCCGGGGCCTGCGGCGCCAGCGGTTGCGCCACCCGGGCGAGGCGTGTCTTGGAGGAGCGGGCCTGCAGGAAAGCCGCCGCTTGCACCGCGAGCTGCCGCCCCACAGGCGCAAGCGCAGGCGGGCACGTTGCATGCGCTGCCGCCTCCCACAGGCCGGCCTGATGGGCCCAGCGTTGGCAGTGCGCCAGACGGTGCGGATGCCTCGTGCTCATTCACCTTCTCAGTGCCATGCCTGCGCAAGGGGGAGGAGCTGCAGGCTGTACTGCCTGTACGGGAGGGTGCTGAGTTACCCTCTGAGGATGTACTGGATGTAGTGGAGGTGATTGACCTGCACGCTGACGAGGCGCCCGGCGTCACCAAGTACCTCCATGAGCTGCAGGACGACTGGCCGGTACGTACCGCTAGTACTGCTACAGAGTACCGTACTTTCCTCCTATGCATTTGTACTGTGCTGAGATTCGTACTGTGCTGCATACACTGTGCGCCTGGTTGCATCAGCATGAGCATACGCAAGTGCGGGTCCATGACAGGCAATGTGCTGCGCCTGTGCCTGTGGCGCTTTCATCTGCGGTGTGGTGCGGTGCGGTGCACTGCCATGTGTTGGTAACGCGCTTCCCTTGCACACTTCTGCTTGCAGGTGCTGGTGCCAGTCATGCTCCTGCTGTTTGCCAACATCAGCATACAGGTGAGCGTCAGTGCGTGCATGTGGGGCATATGGGGGCAGGCGGGCCTAGGTGCCGCCGCATGTGCCACCACGTGCGCATTACGGCCATGCATTCCATGGCCAGCCAACCCACGCAGCCTAGTTGACGACGCATCACATGCACGCATGCAATCAATACTAGTAGGGGCATCACGGAGGCCTCAATGATGATGCGCATCGGCCTGCAGCGCTGCAGCACACACTCCAAGGGGGGGAAGGAGCGCTGAGCGCCGTGCAGCTGCGTCCTCCCACGCCTGACCTCACCCACAACTTCCGCGATACCATACCCTGCACCCTAACTACACCCTCCTGCTCACCACACACGCTCTTGCCTAGCTTGACCTTGCTGTCTTCTGGCCACAATCACCAGGCTAACGAATTCTGGTGAGGGCAGTCCTGACCAGAGTCCTGGCTGGCTGCGTGCCCCGCCACCCGCCCGCTGCCGCTGCCCCTGCAGGCCAGCTTTGGCGCGTGGGTGTTCACGTACGCGCTGCGCCATGTGGGGCTGACGGAGCCCGCAGCCCAGGTGAGAGTGAGAGGCCAGCTGCCACATGGCACACAAGGCCACATGACTGGGCGGCATTGTACCGCGTGTGGCGCATGACATGGCAGCCCCTGCATGAGAGAGGCGAGCAGGATGAACGATGTCTGAGGGGATTAAGGTGAGATGCCGCTAGGCTAGAAGGGGGAAGCTCCAGGAAGGGGATGCTCTAGCCATGTTATGGGACATTCATATCATCGGCAAGTGTTCAGGCCCCATAGAGCTAGCAGGGTTCGGAGCTGTCAACGGGAGTACACGCTCACCCGCGCGGCAGGAGCGGCAACAGCAGCAGCAGCCAGGGCTTCAGAGCCTGCTGCTTCCACCCGCCTGCCCAGCTGAGCTGTCTGCTTCCTTCAATCCTGCTGCTGCCGTGGCCCTCCTGCTGGTGCCCATGCCTGACGGCGTGGCGGGGCGCGTGCAGGCGGTCACCGCGGCGTACTGGGCGGCCTTCACCGCCGCGCGCCTGCTGTGCGCGGGCGCTGCGCGCCACCTTCACGCCTCTACGATCATGCTCATCACCACGCCCTGCGCGCTGGCGGGGGCGCTGGCGGCGGTGGCGGGGCTGCCCGGCGGACCCGACCCCGTGGCGCCGGCGCCCGGTGCTGACGCTGGCGCAGATGCAGGCGGTGAGTGAAGGCAGATGATGATGTGCGGTGCGGTAGTGGAGAAGGGGCGGGGAATACAAATGACTCGTATGGACGTATCGTGCGTGGGTTGGGTGCACCGAAGCTTCAACACCTCTTAAACCCTTTTGACCCGCTTGACCTTCTCAACACTGGGGTTCATCAAGCACTTGTGCATCGTGCATGTGCCGGCTTGAAGAGTTTGTCCGTCAAGTCCCCTTCACTTCCTCAACGAGTGTTGGCTGGTGACATTCGCATGCATTGCACTGCTGTCATGCTCACGCATCGGTCACGGTGCTGCCTGTACTGCCTGTACTGCCTGTACTGCCTGCAGGCGTGAGCGCCTCGGAGGTGCGGCTGCTGTACTGTGTGGTGGTGCTGGTGGGGCTGGGCGTGGCCACAGGCTTCGCCAACACAGTGTCCATGACGGCAGACTACATCCCGCTGGACGGATTCATCAACGGTGCGTGCGTGCTGCAGGATGGCCGCGGTGATCGACCACCCTTGTCAGTGCGCAGGTAGCCATGCGCGATGAGCCCGGTGGTGCACCTGGCCTGCGCCTGCTGCCTTTTGGGAGATGCTGTCGTGATGATGCCACCACTGCATGGAGTGCCATTCCTTGCCTGAACAGGACCACCATGCACACACACGCCTGTCCTGAGGCCTGCGCAGGCATGGCAGTCGGGGACGGTGCTTCAGTGGTGGTGGTGGTGGACAGTGCGTGG
>BDDA01000281.1:85793-106836 GCA_001662385.1 Chlamydomonas asymmetrica | reverse complement strand
CTTACGTGTAGTGCTATGGAGCTATACCTCCGCAGGCCTTCTCAACCCCCCCTTCCCCCCCTTCCACCCCCCCTTCCCCACCCCCACTCCACACCTGTGCAGTGACGCGCGGATAGCCTGCTTTGAAGCCTCATGCGTGTGGCAGCCTTGCGCTTGCGTGCGTCATGACGTGCGTTGTGTGCTGAGCTGCGTCTTGTTGTTCGTGTCTGTTGCGCAGGCATCCTCAGCACTGTTGCGGGCTTGGCCAGCGCGCTGTTCCCTGCGGTCGTGCCCTGGCTGGCCGCGCACACGCGCCTGGGATACCAGGTGAGCGCGTTAGGCTGAGCATCAGCCGGAGAGGCTGAGCCTGAGGCTGAGGGGGTGAGCCGCCCATACTGGCAGCGCAGAGGTCATTGGGGATGGCAGCAGGCAGCTCACGCCCGCACTGGCCCCTGCAGACCGTAACACCTGCAGTCCAGCGGCGTACGCAGGAACGCAGCGATGCGGTCTGAGTGGCACAGTGGGCGGGCACCCATTGGTCATACACACACACACTCTCCGCTCCGCTGTCCGCTTATAGAGGAGCGTCAACAAATATTCCTGAACCTGCACCTGCATCCGCACCTGGTGGCGTGCATGAGGGCACTGATGATGCTGACGTAGTGGTGCAAGGCATGCCGCAGCATCGCACCGTGACACGCCATCAGCCCGACATCACCCGCATACAGACCTCAGCATTGTGCGGTACGCACTCTCACCTGTACCTGTACCGCAGGGCCTGATGCTGGTGACGCTGGTCATGTCAGCGCTGCAGCTGGTGCTGGTGGTGGTGACGCTCGTGTCAGGCTGCGCGCTGCGGAGCCGTGCACGCAGACGCCTGCGCGAGAAGAAGAAGGCAGCAGCCGCGCTGGCCGCCGCTGCCGCCGCTGCCTCCAGCGCGGGCGGGACGCCAACGGCCCTGGAGGCGGCAGGGCCCGGTCAGCAGCCGCGTACAGTCAGTGCGATGAAAGGGGCTCGCTCCAGGGATGCGGGGCATGCAGCGCTGACGATACCGGTTTCGGAGGCGCGGCGGGCGCAGGCAGGGTCGCTGAGGGAGCCGCTGCTGCTGCAGGGGGGCTCGGAGGAGGGGGCGGGGGATGCGGTGTAGGGTTGTAGAGCCCTCTCACCTCTGCCTCACCTGGTTGGCGCCCTGGCGCCGGCCCTGGCGCTCGCAGTCAGCAGTACGAGCGCTCACGCTCACGCTCGTGCGCCCCGACCAGACAAATTTCATTTTGTGCGTGTATTGTGGAAATAGCATTACTGCTGTGTTGCACATGCAGCACAGCACAGAGGCTGCGTGCGAGTGCGTGGGGCTGATATGTGTTGTGCGCGGACCGAGACAGCCGTCAGCCTGCCGCACTACTATCATAGCAAGCACAATCGCCATGCAAGCCGTTTGGTGCGATGTTGCATTCAGTGATTGTTTTCGCCTATGGCACAGCAAATGCTGATGTTCCTGTCGAAAGACGTGCAATAACGAACGCCATTTCCGTATTAACCCAACGATTGTCCTAGCGATGGCAAGGGTGAGGCGATACGTCCGTTGAATTCATGGACCTCTCTCGGGCGTTCCTCAGTTTTGTGCATTTAAATTCAGGATCGTAACGTTGCCCTGTTCAAGGCAGCAGGCATTTGTTAACAAATGAAGGCTAGCCAGGCGCAAGCGTTTGAAAACCTTGCACCCCAGCGCCCGCACCTCCCTACCGCCACCCTGCTTTTCCATCAAGCACAATCCATGCGCGCCAAGCCCCCAAGGCCGGTCGGCAGAAGGGGGTGTTGGTGGTGTTTCCTTGCGAGCTGCCATGCTCTGCCTTGCGAGCACAGTTGTCCGACCGGCGCACGCCGTGTCACCGGTGCATGCCGCAATGTCTGGATGCGGCACAAGACCGGCCTTATGGCCTTGCATTCCCCCCCGCCCCTGCACTGCCCCTGCACCACCCCCTGCACCACCCCCTGCACCACCCCCTGCACCATCCCCTGCACCACCCCCTGCACCACCTCCTGCACTTACTTGGGCCGGCACTCCGTGAAGCCATCACAAAGCTTGACTTGTAGAACGGATCGGACCTGTTTAGTGTCATAGGCGCAATGTGTGGGGCTACACCAGCCAGGCCACCACCGTGGTACTACTTGCCTGTGCACCTGCTTGCATTGCGGTAATGGATTATGGTCGAGTGATGTTGGTGGCGGCGGTGGTGATTCAATCCATCTCCCTGTTGTGCACTGGGTGTTATGCGCCGTGTTTTGAGCTGCCACGCTTCTGCGCATATGCGCCTACAGGGCTCACCAGCCCACCACACACACAGGGGCTGCAAGAATTACTAAGTCGAGAGTGTGACGGGGTGAGTGGTGGCGGGCAGGGCAGGGGTCATGGGGCAATAGGGACAGTATGGATGAAGTTGGGACGCCACATGAGTGTGACGCACGCGCACGCGCATACGGTATGCCGACGCAGTACCGTGAGCAACACGAGCAGATGGGAGTAGTTGCAGCCGACCCTTGCCTGTGCAGTCGGACCTCCATGCAGGCAGGTCGGGATGAAGAGTGGCAAGCAGCGTCAGGGCAATGGGGCATATGCATGCAGTAAGGCTCCAGGATGCGCTGACTGCTGAGCGCGGCATGGTGGGTGGTAGCCTACGGCTGCGCTGAGGTGCGTATGGAGATTGCAAGGCAAGCCACCCCTGCACACTGTGGCCCTTGCTGCATACTATGCCATACGCGCGTGTTCCACACCCTCCATACCATCCACTACGCTGACTGTCAAGGGCATCCAGCATGGCAGCGCACACAGCGTTGGTTGACCAGGCACAGAGACGTGCGCATGATGTATGCGTGCAACCACCACACGCTGCATGCACTGTGCATGCTTGATGCACTACGCTGTCCTCGTTGCCAGCATGGCGTTGTGCAAGCCTTGCCAAGCCTACCCACAGCCCCCTTCCCCCCCCCCGGCTCAACAAGGTGACAGACCCGACAGAGGTGCCTGGTGGTGGACTTTGCAGTGCACATGAGGGCTGAGAAGCACACAAGTTAGGACTGACTGACCCAGCGTGCTCTCAACCTGACTGCTGCGCGGACTGATGGCACATGCTGACCTGTGCGTGTTTTGCCAGCAGCAGGGCAGTGGTGAAGCCTACAGCAGTCCTTCACTGTCTGCTGCTGCTGCTGCTGCTGCTGAGCACACCAATCCAGTCAGTCGTTGCATCTGTGATGATGGTGGAGGCTTGTACGACAAACAAGCGCCATTGAGCATTACTGATTACTCTTTACAATACACACAGTGTTGGCATCAATCCCATCCCCTATTGGCCTGCAAGGCCACGGTACGTAAATTCAATCAATTGATTAATCAAGCGGTGTTGGCACTTTCCACAATGTCGCGCATGCGCGTATGCAAGGAGGTTGCTGCTGCCGCCAAGCACTGCACATGGCAACGGCTACAGAAATCCAGCAGCATGCATATTGCAAAGTTGTTGGCATCTGGCCTGGCACGTTATGTGCAAGTAATTGTGGCCAGACCCTCATGGGCAATGTGGATCATCATAATTGTTTTGGGGTTTTTTGTGTGCAAGATCCAATGCAGGTAGATCGCATGATTGACCATCATCAACAGGCCAAGGGAATGCAAATAAAACAAAGGAAGTTAAGCAAGCGACGACCGACAGGCGCTCACTAGGCAGCACAGGGTTCAATGCGTGTCGAGGTGCAAAATGCAACAAGAAGCCAATCGCGGGTCCGAAGACGCAGTACAAGTGCGGTGTGCACTGTGTACAAGTGCATGCAAATGTGATAATTGATTCAAGAGGTTTATTTAACCAAGCCGTCATATGAAAGGCCGCATGGTGCAAGACCAAAACAGCAAGAGTTTTGAACACGGAGCCGCATGCTCCCAACGACCAACACACAGCATCATTCAAGCCACCGGATCAGTCACCGCGCACACACATGCGTCCACCACCTCTCATCTCCCCCTCAGATCTTGCCCGTCACAAAATCCGAGATGATCTGCGGTACGGCGCTGTCCAGGCCCGCCACGTCCATCATGCCGCCGTCATCCGGGTCCGCGATGCTGAAGCCCGTCACGCTGAACGCCATCACCACCAGCCTCGCGTCCGGGATGCCCATCTTGTGGCGGTACTCCCTCAGCGCGTCCGCCGGCGACTGGTGCCCCGCCAGCGTCTCGTTGTCAGTCAGCACCACAAACACGTCCACGGGCAGGTTCCGCTTCAGCGCGTACTGCATGGGCAAGCTGCAGTCGGTGCCGTCCATGATGCCGCCCAGCCGCTGGCTCTCCGCCAACACCGCGTCGAGCTTCATGGCCGGGTCCAGCGCGACTTCCGTGAAGCCGCCGGCGAAGGCCATGGTGGTGACTGAGGGCTCGGTTCGCACGAGCGCCATCGCCATCACCGTCGCCGCCTCACGCGCGTTGAGCGTGCTCATGCCGGCGCAGGAGCTGCCGTCCATTGAGCCCGACACGTCGAGGCCGATCAGAAAGCGCTTGCCGGTGGGCTGCACGTTCTTGAACGCCAGGTAGAAGGCGGCCTCCAGGGCGTCCTCCACGCGCTTGAGCGGGCTCCAGCGCAGGCTGCCCTTGTCGCCGCGGCCGTCCTGGTACGTCAGCAGCGCCTCCAGCAGCACGATGGGGTGCAGGCGCGCGCCCGCCACCGCCTTGGCGTTGGTCAGCTGCGCGCACACGCGGTCCAGGTAGCTGCCGCTGCCGCTGCCGCTGGCAGCCCCGACGCCGGTGCTGGTGCTGGCAGCCCCGTTGCCGGCGGCGGCGGCAGGCGAGGCCGCTGCAGGCGTGGCAGGCCCGCTGCCGGGCTGCTGGGGCGCAACCCCCTCCGCTGCCGGCTGCTCCTCCAGCAGGCCCAGTGCGGTGAGGCGGCCCAGGTTGCGCATGAGCGCCGTCATGGGCATGCCCACGTCCAGCAGCGCGCGCCACACCTCGGCGCACTTGAGCAGCGCCGTGTCGCCGACGTGCTCGTGCCCGAAGCGGTGCCGGCGGATGAGCGCGCACGCCTCCTCGATCGCCGCCGCGCGCGCCGCCAGCACCGCCGACCGCGCCGCCAGGATCTTGGCGTCGCCGGTCAGCGCCTCCGCCACCTCTGCTGCAGGCTCGGCCTCAGCAGCCTCCGCCTGGCCCTCCTCCTCCTCCTCACTCTCAGAGTCAGAGCCAGAGGTGGCGCTGGCGGCAGCGGCAGCCGCGTTCCCGCCCGCCGCCCCCGCGGCCTGCGGCGCCTCCTCCTCGTCGTCGGAGGAGAAGTGAGGGAAGTCGCGCAGGGCGCGCAGGCCCAGCTTGCTTCGCGGGTCGGCGGCGGCGGCCTTGGCGGCGGCGGCGGCGCCGGCCTTCTCCTGGGACGTCTGCGTCAGCGGCGGCAGACGCAGGCCCTTGCGCAGGCGCTGCGCGTCCACCAGGTAGCGCATCACGCCACTCAGCTCCAGCTCCGGAACCGCCTGCTCCGGAACCTCAACCACCGGCTCCGCGGCGGTCTCGGCGGCAATCTCGGGGGCACCTTCACGCGCGGCCTCGGCCTCGGCCTTGCGCTTCGCGCCGACGACCGCGCCCCGCGCGGCCTTGCCCTTGCCCGCTGCGGCGGCCGCCAGCGCTGCCGGCGTGAGCTTGCCGTCGCTGACCACGTAGCTGAAGATGGCGCGGTAGTCAGCCACCAGCGCCTCCGTGCCCTCGGCAGCGGCGCCCGCGACAGCGACCGCTGCGGCGGCAGCCTCCTCCTCAGCGCCCTCCTCGGCAGAGGCGGCAACAGGTGCAACAGCGGTGGCAGCAGCGTGCTTCTCCGTGTAGCGCTTGGCGTTGGGGTGGGCGAGGCGGAGGAGGTCGGCGTGCGACCAGCCCATGCGCTGGCTGTACTTGGTGATTTGGTACGCCAGCTGCGCGGGGGCCCGGCCCAGGTACCAGGCGGCTACCGCCCGGCGCATGCCGCGGCCCCATGCCACCTTGCCGCCCTGGATGACCACCGCCTTCTTGGGCGCGGCCACGGGCATCATCACGCGCCGGCCGCGGGGGCCGCGCACGAGGCGCATTTGTACGGGCGGGGGGGCCTCGGCCTCGCTTGCTCCCGCTGCGTCGGTGGCGTCACCGTCGGCCTGAAGCGCCTTTCCGAGCTCCTTGCAGCGCTGGCACAGCTCGAACAGCGTCGACGCGGTGCGGCACACGTGCGGCAGCGCAGCGTATGCCGCCTGGCGGGTGGCCTTATCGCCCAGGCGCATCGCCATGGCCAGGGCAAAGATACCGGGGCCCTGCTTGGGCGCGCGGCCTGCCTTGGAGATTGCGACGATTTCCTCCACGACGCGCTTGCCGTGGCCCTCGTCCAGCAGCTTCTTGATGACCAGCGCGTTCTCGATAGCAAGGGCAGCACCGTTCACGTAGAAGTTGGACCCTGCACAACAGAGTAAATACGCAAAGCAGCCAAGCAAGCGGCGGTCACTCCATGTGCAGATTCAAGGCAAAAAGTGAACTCGCACCGGGGTGCGCAATTGCGCATGCCAGCAAGCGGGGCTTGACTCAAGGTGCTTAAGGACGTTGCAAGGAAGGCCTGTATGCTGTTTTCCCCCGTTGCCCACAACCATGGCTTTGCGTGCATTCACGCACGGCAAACACCACCAACAGGCAACAGCGGGCAAGGCCGTTACCCAAAGGCCCTTTCTCAAGCCCCAAGACACCTACTGACCTTCACTGCCCAGGATGAGGAAGCGCCTCAGCCTTGTAAAGTCGTCCACCTTGAACACGACCCCGCCCGCGTTGTTCACCGCCGCCTTGGCGCTCTGGTGCGCCCCAGCGCTTCCACCAGCAGCCAGACCTGGCTGCTGGGCCTGAGCCTCACCAGAGCCCCACTCCATCTCAGCGAAAGCATCCTGGACGCCGGCCATCGAGGCAAAAGGCCTTGGGAGGGGAGAGGAAGAGAGTAGGAAGGGATTCCCTGCCTGCTGGGGACAAGTCCCGCAGAACGATTGCCGAACCACGGGCGAACGAGTTCACGACCGTAAGCGAGTTCGCGAGTAGCGGACAGGAGTTGGTTGTGGATGCTGTCACAGTCGCAGCGGCCCCCTAATATGGGGTCGGTGGTTGAGGCCAGGCCTTCGGCCTGGAGAATTGACTCCAGGCCAACTGCTGCAAATCCCCTGCAGCAGGCCAGGGTTTCCCTTGCCCCAGACCCTGCTGCAATTCCAGTTGAACGTTTCTTCAACTCTTCTTAGCCCCACAGCAGGACTCACGCTACGCGCGCTATGCGCCTGCAGTTGGAACAGAACGCATCCGCTGCTGCGTTGCCTTGGTGGTGCAGGTGCCACCGGCCCACTCAGCATGGGTGAATGGCTGATGCAAGGAACACTCCTCCACAGCTTGCTCCTCCTCTTCCCTCCTGCTGCGCATGCCTGACTGACACGTGCCAAGTGTTTGCTGCCGCGTGGCCGTGCGACTGTGCGCTCTCCACCCCAATACAACCCGGCCTCACACTGTGAGGCGCAGTCGCGCCTGCGGTTGCGATGCACCCTGTGCAAAGGCAGCAGACACACATCGGCTTGCCTCCCCGGCCTCCCTGGTGTCATGACACTCACCCGCACCGCACCGCACACGCAGGCAGTCATGCTTAATTCATGCAATTTCACGCTGTTTGGTATTGCTGGAACCGTAGCAAGCATACCGGTTGAGGTACTTACACGTACCGTATGCAGGACCGCAGCAGCTAGAATGTGGCGTTGCGCAGTGACACACGCAGGTGGAGCCAACCAACACGCCCTGCTGCCAGGTGCGGGTGTTTGATGCGAGCCGCATGGAATAGGAACGGGTGGGGGGAAGGGAGGAAGCATGTGATGGCGTTCGCCGTGGGGAAGCAGGCTGGGTGTTTGGTGTGCACGCCACGCGTCGCTGCTGCTGGCATGTGATCATAGCGGATGTGCAGGACAAGATTGCAGGTACAAACACAAGCTGAGAGAGGGGCATGCTTATGCTGCATTTGCAGCAGATACATACGGCTGAGGTCATGCTTACCCTCACTGCTGTGCTGTGCTGTTCGCTGACCTGATGAGCTAGACAGCAGGCTGCCGCCGCCTGCCGCTGTCACTGCCACTCTACGCTGCTGCGCCACACAACAGCCGCTGCGAACCGAAACATGCGTTACTGGTGTTGTGGGTTTGGGCTGGAGGGCATGCAAGCGTACATGTGAGGGACCGGTGGGGGCGCCAGCACACCACAAGAGATGCTATAACATGCATCGCTGCATGCAATGCGGTGCATGCGACGCGTGTATGCGTAGGCAAAGGCGAGTGGGACCACCAAGCAGGGTCACGGCTAATACAAGTACCATTGTACTGTACTATTGTGCCATTGTGTTGACTAATAGTTTGGAGCACTGTAGCTGGCTCATAGAGTAGTGGTGGTGTGCAGCAGCCGCAACAGGCGTGTAGGATAGCCGGCGCGTTGATACGCACGTGAGGGCAGCAAGGAACCAGACAGCAGGCACATATAAGCGTCAAGGGAAAAACAAAACTCAACAAGGAGACCAATGCGGCAGAGCAGCAATCATCACGGGAACAAATGCAGAGGACAAGTCGCCTGCCAGTACTGTACACAGCAACGTAAGACTCAGGTGCAGCTTGCACTGCTGTGCTGGGGCACCATGGTATTGCTGTCAGGCGTGGAAGGCATCGGACATGACAAAACACCAACAGACATCAGGCGTCGTGCCGCCAGCCGTCACGGTGCATACAACGCCACTACGCCCCACAAGCAATGGCCCAGCGAAATAACACAAGCAAGGAGCTTAACGCGAAACAATTCAAGCGGCGCCCATGCATGGTGGGCACCTCTAGCACGCGGACGATGAAAACGGCTCGGGGCCCCGCACAGCCCAGGCCTGCCTGCCTGCCTGGCGTCCGCAGCAGCAGTAACCCCACGCTCAGGTCGTCTGCGTTGTGTTGCCAGTCGCCCGCGCACGTGGGGGGTTTGAGCAGGTGAGCAGCACGCGGGAGCACGGGGCCGCCCTATCAAGTATGCAGTATCGGCCATGCCCTGTCAGCATATATGTCCTCGCATCGGCTCACAGCGCTCACAGCAAGAAGCGCACGGCGAGAAGGAATAGCAGACCTGCGTTTGTGAATGCTGGCTATGGGGGTTTAGGAAGGGACGGAGAAGCCCGTGCAGCCATCACATCACCCTTGAAAGCCATCGTACGGTATACTGATATGCCCTACCCGCTGCCGCCCCTCTGGCTGGCTTTGGCCCTTAGGCTGTGTCATACACCCATCAGTTGCTATGGCAGGCGGCCGCACACCACACGCAAGCGTAACAACGCGGGATGCGCCGCTGAAGCAGAAAGCAGCCTAAAGGCATGTAATGGCGCTGCAACGAGATACGCCGCACCATGTGATGGTTGGCATCGGGTCTGACTGGGTTGGCGACTCATCAGGCGCTGACTCATCAGGCCATGACTCATCACGGCTTGCGCACGCGGTACAGCTCCGCGTGGCAGTGCGGGCACTTGTACACGGTATCCTTGGTGCTGTTCATGCAGAAGGGCAGGCAGGCGCAGAACCAGCAGCCCAGCACGCACAGCCCCGCCGCCGCAAACCACGAGCACGCGCCCGCCTCCTTGGAGGCGTACGGCACCACCAGCCGCCCGCACGACCCGCAGTGCACGTAGTTGGGCTGCACCCCGTGGTGATCGTGCTGGCACACGACAACCATGGTGTCGTGGCCGTGGCCGTGGCCTTGGCCATGGCCGTGGCCGGTGGTGGTCTGTTGCTGCTGTGGGGGTGTGAAGTAGCTGGATGAGGCCCCTGTAGGGGGCAGGAGTGCGGGGTAGTGCTGGGAGGCGCCGGGGGGAGGGGTGACCGGCGGAGGGGGGGCGCTCGACGCGATGGGGAAGCCTGCGTGGCAGAATCAACACACGCGGTTTCAGCACCGCATTCTGTCAACCGCAAGGCAGTAACCTAGAAGATGCTGCACCTGCAGACGCGTGAACCAAGCCAACAGCTGGAATGCAGGCCTGGAGTCGACAGCTGGCGGGGAGTAGGGCGTCATTGCAGGAGCGCAGTGGCGACCTCAGCAAGAGGCAGCGGCCTGATGATGGCAGACCCTGTGTGTTATAATCGTGAGCTGTGCATGGCCTATTGGTAAGCGCACGCGCATGCAGGCACCTTGGCTTCCTATGGGTGCATCTTTGCAGCGTGACGTTTGTGCGCAGGACGGAGTGGTGCGGTTCAGGTCTTGCTTGCAAGGGCAAGGGGACGTCCGAAACCTTTCACTATACATATGCACGCACAACTACAGAGAATACACATATACTGAGAATACAACGACACGACTCCAGTCCGTTTAGGGCTAGTCCTTGAGCAAACACATGCACAAACGGGTTGAAGTTCAGAACTTCACTGCCCACTCCTAGTGTTCTTACCTATGGCAGCCTCAGGTGCATAAGCGGGCTGAGGTGCTGCATATGGCGATGGGTACATGGGCGGGGCCTGCACTCAACAGTGCAAGCGTGACACCGCTCGGCGCTTGGTGCACCTTGAAAGCATCAACATAAGTTGCGATAAGATGCATACAGCACTACCTACCGAGGGGCTGGCCGCCGCTGCCATGGCTTGGCGGTCCCATATGCTTGGGCCTTGTTCCGACAACAACGGCTGAGTGACGTCGCCCTTGCCAGTCATCGTGCGGAGGTGACAGCAAGAACAAAAGACGGGAATACGAAAAACGCAGCTTTGCTGTCCACTTTCAATTATATGTCAACTTGAACGGCGCGGTTTTTCACATGCCGCCTTGTGGTCACATGTCTGGCATTTTCGGACCGGCCCTGTTTGCTCACAGCCATATTTTGCTGCCCGCCTGCAATTTGCTATGCTGTACCCGAAGTGGAATCACTTGACTTCAACCTTGTAAAGCGTCCAGGCAGGCTCAGACGCAGTGCCGTGCACGATATGCCATACTCAACCAATGACGTGACACTCCTCGCCATCGCTTATGCACGCACAGTGGCTTACACCAAGCCTGAATTTACGTTGCCTCATCCAAGTGCATATCTTGCTGTCGAGGTCTGGACAACTTCAAGTCGTAACAGAAAACAGTCGGTGGACGGCGTCGCAGGCTTGCAGTCGCAGCCTGTGCTCACCCCACCCGGCTCCTCCCCCTCTGACCGAGGAGCAATCCGCATGGTGCACAACCCACTCATCAGGCATGGTGCACAACCCACTCAGGCATGGTGCACCCGCACGCTTGCACGCCTGGTGGCTGTTGCAGGGCAAAGTATGAAGCGGTGCGGGCGTTGAGCGCGGCCTTGCGAGCAGACCAAGCGCAGACGCACGCGTTGATGCGCAGCGGCAAAACACTCTCAGGCCTGCCTCATTACCAGCTAACGTGGGTGCGCGCATGCCGCGCTCTGGTGCGCACACGCATACGGTATGCGTGGGTGCTGCCACAACCACCCATCACGCGAGCGAGTGCAGCGAAAGCGACGCACTCTCGTTGCATACCGGTACTTCAATGCATTCTACATTTGTACCGCACCGCACCCTACTCAACACATGCATGTTACCGGCACTGCAGGCGGGCACCCAATGCTGGCCCAAGCACCCACACAGGCCAACATGCAGCTGATGCAGCGTGCGCTCCCTTCTGCTGTCGAAGGATGACAGCCCGATGGCCAGCGCATTCGCGAGGAGATGGTCTGGTACAGCGCACAACTGGGTTGGTTGCCACTTGCCAAACAGCCTGCATGCATTAACTCGGAGCAGGGGGGCATTCAGCAGATGTGCGCGCTGTTGCCCACCGCCACACACCTCTCTGACTCTCTCGCTTAGAGCCGTCTCGACATCACACGCAGCCATGCGTGTGTCGCCGCTGGCTTTCCGGCTCTGGGCTACGTGCGGCGGTCCAGCTCGGCGGTGCCATCCCTGCAGAAGTTGTTCGAATGCCTGCCAGATGATGCAGTAGTTGCGTAGGCATTCCTGTATCTTCCCACCCCACCAGCACTGCCCACCGTGCTGACCTGCGGTGCGCAATACGTGCCCGCCAGGTGGGCCTTGCCGCATGGCCCCTGACAGTTGTGCCTGCTCATGGCGGATCTGCACCATGCGCGCCATCGCACACCCAGGGCTCGGCCGATCACACATACCTGGCTTTGCCACCACCGTCCGGGCGTTAATGCTTGATTGACCCTTCCGCCTGTTGTAATCCGGGTGTGCCAGGCTAAGCCAACTTCCATTTAGGCCTCAGTGTCCCTACTACGTATCTGTGGCATGCTATGGCAATATGTATAGCCACCTTGGTGCGACTGACCGTATTCCGTTGTTCCCCCCTCACCATGACGCCCGCCTCGCCGCCCACTGTTTGGCGCCTTCGTGTGCTCATATGCTGGGGTGTCCGCTGTGGCGTGCTGCCTGATAGCTGCGCTGCACGCCGCCGCTGGGTTTGTTGTTGCCTGTGTGGCCAACGGGAGCCACCGCAGCGCTCCTAGCGCTCAGTGCCTCAATGGCGGGGTGCACGCACCTCACGGCCCCCTCGCCACGGTGCGCCACAAGCGATGCATGCTCAAACCGCGCCACGTATGAGCAAAGGTGCAATCAACAAGCCAGCCGGTCTGAGGGGGAGAGAGCGATTGCGTGCATTTCCCAGCTGTCCAGGTTGGTCAGCCGTCCCCCCCAATTCGCCCCAATGCTCCACTGCATCCACGTGCAGTACATGCCGCCCAAATTCACGTGTGTGTGTTTCATCGCAATCTGCCCAGGCTGCTACCGAATGTAACCATTGTCCACCCTGCACCCTGCAGCCTGCACCCTGCACCCTGTAGCCTGCACAGTGTAGCCTGCACCCTGTAGGGCACACCAACCAGGTCCTTTGGCAGTCACTTGAGCAGTGATGGTGCGCCCTACGTAGCGCAACAGCACCCAGTTTCTGGACTGCAACACTCTGCATGCTCCTTGCCGCGCCTTGCCTCTGCTGCCTCGGAACCAGCTTGGAGCCTACTGACAGTTGCTTGTCGTGAAGACGGCAGCGGCCCTGGCACCCTCGGCGCAGGTCAGGCCAACACACTTTACAACTTGACCTGCTCGTGCACCTGTTTTATCGTGGCTTGCAGTGTGGTTTCAGAGTGGCATCAAGGCGCAAGTGTTGTGTGTGAGAGCCATGGGGAAGTCTGATTCTGTCCGTGTGCGGGTGACCTGGACCCTGCTGTGGCAACGAGCTGGAGGACTGTGAGAGACTGTTGTAACAAGCGGTGTTCGAAAACAGTCCCAGTCTTGCCGTTGGCTTGCATCTTCCTGTGTGCAGGGGTGGAGCTGGTCAGCCGTGGCGCCACTTTGTTGCTGCTAGCACCCTAGGTGCGCATTTGCAGGTTTCTTGTTCACGTGGGAAGGGGCACAAGACCCGATCAGGGTATGGGGTAGCGGCGCACCTTAGAGCCGTTGCTGCGTTGGCACAGGCTTATGTATGTTTAGCGCCTGCACACGGGTACTGTATGGCCATCATGATGTTGGCGTGAAGCGGTTAGCGCCTGCATAGGCTACATGCCCTCCACACACACACACGCACACACACCACACCTCACTTATTTGAGGGTGGCTGAGTGCAGAGGTGCTTTAACCAAGTATTGCGCCATGCCAGGCACTGGATGGTGGTCCATGCATCATGCACAATTGTTTGCAGCCGTGTGTGCATTGTTCCGCAGCTGCTGTGCGGGCCGGGGGGGGACGGGTGCGCCCCAGCGTGCCACCAAGTTACTATTGCTGCCATCTTTACTTGTGATCCATGCTTGCAGTCTTGGCATGCATGGTGTCATGGGTGCTTCCTCCTAATGTCTGCACCTGCGAGAAATGCGCTAAACGCGCTGCCGTTGTGGGCTCCGTGCTGCCATGCGCCCCTGGCCTGCCTGACATTGTACGGCCTCAGTTACAAGCATGCCCCGCTGTTTCCCCGTCAAATTGCTAGCTTTCAGTGTCATGCGGGGCTCTTGTGTCTGCCTTGCCGTTCCCTGCATGCTGTGCCGCAGGCTGTGGGTTGATTTGGGTGGGGGGAGGGGCCGTGCGTATGCTGCTCAGCGGACCAGCGCTGACACACGCTGATGGCCTGAGCTGCTCATGGATCACCACTGAAGCACCGCCCCGCGGTTCCCAGGCGGTGCCCACGCGGTGAGCTTCCCTTGCCAGAGTGTCACCTGAAGCGGAGCGCAGCTGGCAGGCACACATTCAGTCCCAAGCAGACTTGATGAACGAAAGGGCCGTGTGCCAGCCGGAGCGCTTGCCGGACAGCGTGCTTCAGCTGATCCTCGCCCCCCACCACGTGCACAGGGCCGCGAGGCAAGTGTGCAAGCGCTGGCGCGACTGCTACTCGCATGGTGTCACTGTACTGCGCAGCCACTGGATTGATCAGTACGGCCTTGCCTGGCCATACGGTTCAGACCAGCCGCTCCCGCCCTGGTTCTCCCGCCTCACCACCATCAAGCTGAGCGGCAAGCATGCGGACGACCCTGCCATAGCGGCTGTGTTGGACTGCGTGCGCCAGTCTACACACGTGCGCGGGCTTACCTGCCTGCATGTGGACTCGGTCAGCAGGCGTCCTTGGCAGGGCAAGCTTGCGGATGCTGCGTGGTCAGCCTTGATGGTGCCCTCCAACACACACCTGGCCAGCGTAAGAACGCTCAAGTATTCACCTAACAGAGTTGAAGCTGGTTATGATGCGGAGCCCTCGGCCTCCGAAGGTATCTCTTATGGCAACAGCGGCGGTGATGAGGACAGCGGCGGTGATGAGGACCAACGTTCCCGCCGTGGCCATGACAGTGTCCACATCACAGCGCGTAAGTTCATGCGCATGCGAGGTCTGTTGAGCGCCTTTCTCTCCAACCTCACGCACCTGGACCTCAGCAGTGCTGGATGGCAAGATGGCGAAATGGCAGAGCTCGGCCGCATCCTGCGCAGCTCATCGCACCTGGCCAACCTGCAGCACCTGGACCTGCGATGCCACTGCTTTGCGGCTGACGCCTGGCAGTCCTTCACAGCGTCCCTCACGCAAGCCACGCACCTGCGGTCCATTCAGCGCTTGGATGTGGATGAGGGTACGGCGAGCGCCGCAGCCGTGCCCCGCCTGCTGCGCGTGCCCCACCTGGCATCCTCGCTCACTGGCGTGCACCTCTCAAGCATCTGGAGGAACCGCATCCAGTTCCGGTTGCCAACTAACACCCTGGCAGCGCTTGCGCACACCCAGCTGCCCAACCTGCGGGAGCTTGACTGCGTATGCCCTTGCACGGGGGATGTGGCAAAGCAGCTGATGGAGTGGCTGCGTCATGCGCGGCACCTGCGCTTGACCAAACTGCGCCTGCCGTACGTGGATGACGATGCTCCAGGGCTGGCTGCAAAAGTGGCGGAAACGCTGCAGCATGCCACGCACCTGCATGGCCTGACCGATCTGCGGTTGCTTCATATGTACACTGAGGAGCCCGAAGCCATCACGCAGGCCGCCCTTGCGGCACTGACAGCCGCCACATGCTTCAGCGGACTGCGTACATTGGATTTTGGCAGCAACCGCATCACCGAGCCAGTTGCAGCAGCGCTGACATCGCTTCTGGCGGCCCAGCACATGAGCGGCCTGCAGGCTCTGCACCTGGCCGATTGCGCTCTAGCTGATGGCGCTGCTTCCCGGCTGGTTGAGCTGCTGGGCGATGCATCACGCACCAGCTTAGCCGCCCTTCGGTGTGTTTCAGTGGGGTACAAGACACGAGGTCGCAAAGTGTACGCAACAACAGGCCGAGTGGTATGCGCAATCGTCTCCAACCCGGCACTGTGTGGCCTCACACGGCTGGAAATGTACTACCTGGACCAGGAGAGCGTTCGGCAGGTATGCGCGCTGCTGCCCACTGCCCGGCACCTCTCTCGCGTGAGCCGCCTTGGCATCTCATGGGACGCTTTCGTCACCGCTGGCTTTCTGGCTCTGGGCGACGCGCTGCGGTCCAGCTCAGCGGTGCCATCCCTGCAGGTGTTGTCACTGGAGGGCGTCGTCGGATTCCGCAGAGACGACGCCGACAACCTGCTGCTGGCGCTGCGGGACTCACCACACCGTGTCGGGCTGCGCTGCATCTTGCTTCCCGAACTGTTCTCATGCGTGCAAGGTCCGCTGGCTGCGGGCTGCCGGTCCACTCCCCACCTACAGGATGTTGAGGTCGGCGCGTGGACCAGCATCATGGACTGGCCTAGTAGCGATTGTGCGGCGTCCTGATCGGTCGTGTGAGCATTCTGGCGGGCTGGCAGCGCAACCAACGGTAGAGCCACCCCACCTGCTGGCCCAAACGCATCATGCAAGAGACCATACTGGCGCTGGCAGGCTGTAAATACCATAAAGGGCAGGCAGGGACAGCTGCGGTAGGTTTGGAAGCCTGCACGCTTTAGGGTTTAGGGTTTAGGGTTTTAGGTTTAGGGTTTAGGGTTTTAGGTTTGGAAGCCTGCACGCGCTTGCCGCCGATGCTTTCAGCATTCCAGTGCGGGAGATGCTGCCCACGGCTGATGTAACGTAACGCAATAATCAATCTGGTTATTATTCTGTCATTTCTATGGCAAGGCTGTCTTGCCTTGGTGTATCCATCAGCACGGTGCGTGGGACATTCCTGGCAACTGCGCCGTTATTGCATGCCACGCCAGGTGGCCGAGTCTGTTCTGGCAGCCATCACCTGCTGGTACTACTTGGGGTTGTTTCAGTTCGCCCTTTCGCATGGCCGCCTTTGACACCAGCCAGCTAGCCACGAGCGCATGAAGCGTCCGCGTCCGACACATGCACTGCCAGCGCAAGCATGCATGCGGAGTTGTAGCGTGCGCATGCCCGCGTCAGCATGCCTTGCAGGATGGCAGCACAGTATTAGCAGGTCAGGCAAACTGCCGATGTGGTCTCATCGCTTGCCTCGCAGTTCACAGGCCGCGGAGACTTGCCATCGCATGGTTCGTGGCACTGTGGCTTGTTTGACTATACGTTGTGAGTGTTGCGCGCGCCTAGGGAGGCGCCAACTCGTGCACCTCGCTGCAACCTTGAGCGTCCCGCTCCCGCTTCACGCGCCATAAGGTGTGTTCACTGCCTTCATGTCTTGTGCGGTTCCTGGCATGGCAATGGTTGTACAGGGGGGAAGCGCATGACCACGTTGTTGCTCACTGGGTGTGTACAGCTACGGGCTTGGCTGAATGCGTGCACCTTCAGGGTGTGCATGGATGCTCCAGGGCCACATGTGTATCAATGCAACACCCAGCGCTCATCACCGAGCATAGTGTGCATCATGACGTGGTGATCGACTGATCGTGGTTAGTCATTTTCCATGCCGCGCTGCAGCACACGCATTCGCTGTATACGTAGGTGATATCGTAGATGGTAGCCCAACGCTGCAGGAATAATAGCAGGCCCTGTTATGCGGCCTCCTGCTCCCCAAGCGGCGCTGCGCTCCGCTCGTGGCATCCATACCGCCAAACCAGCTGCAGCTGCAGCGACGCGCGTCAGAGCGCATCTGAGGTGCGTCGTTGGTTGTCAGCTCGCCACCAATCCAACTGTGCGAATGCAACTGTGGGCATGGTGTGCGCAGCACCGCGCTCCCGCCAGCCGACAGGCCACAATCATGGGCACCGCGCAGAGGAAGCTCGCCATGCAGGCTGCGCACACAGTACAGGTCAGGTTGACGCCATGCAGGCTGCGCACACAGTACAGGTCAGGTTCACGCCATGCAGGCTGCGCACACAGTACAGGTCAGGTTCACGCCATGCAGGCTGTGCACTACTCCCACCCCCGGCGGCGGTGTGCCTCTCCCAACGCTTAAGCGCAACACACACACCATCCACAAACCGTGGCTACAGTACACCACTCATGCATGACTGCATCAACATCCCGCACAGCAAACTGCAATGCTGGATTGCTGGCCACGTGTGATTGCTGGCTGTGCCCGCATGGAAGGGTGAGAGGGGGGCGTGTACATCTATTCTATATGCAGCAGGCACCGAGCGCCGCACGCATCAGGCAAATGCGGTCGTCATGATTCCCCTCCATGCGTTTCGCACTTTCGCCCCTCCCGCCACCGTTCTCAACGCACCCGGCGTCGCACAGTCAGTATGGTAGGAGCGACAACCTTCAGACTGCTATTGGCATGGTGTGGTGCAGCAGGGCCATGATGCACATGTGGGTCAGATCAGCTTGCAAGCTGCATGGCAGGGTCGGATGCCTGACACCTGGCAGGCATCGCCTGCCGTCATGCCTGCCTATTCATCTGTGAGGTGCCTGTCCAGCCTGCCAGCAGCAGTGTAGCCGTGTCCAAATGGTTGATTGACTTTACATTGTGGCTTGCTACAGACCTGGCACCCTCATACACACACGCAACTGCACCTCCTCCTCCTGCATGCCCCATGGATGGTCACGTGTTGCTGTTGTTGTTTACACTCGGCTTGCCGGGCGGAGACGCAGCAGGGTCGGCCCCAGAGAGGCATCACAGCAACAAACACTGCATGGAGGAGCAGCCGGAGGAGGGGGGAGGGATTTATGATGGCCAACCACCTACGGCAGGCCTTAGAGGTCTAGGCATTGATATTGGTGCCTATCAGTATATATATCACCTTTGACCCGAACCAATTTGTATGGAAATCGTTGGTCGGGCACCCGGAACCCTACACTAGGTTCCGAACCTTGCACTATCCTCAATGCGGCTCGCCATTCGGGCGGATCATGCAGCCACAGCAGTGAAGAGCCACTTGCCCTGGACAGAGGCCAGAGCGGGGATTGCATGGAGTCGGGAATGTTTGAATGCAAATGCATTTGCAGTTGTATGTGGGGCCCTGCCAGAACCTCACATTGTCCCAAAAGTCCAAAATACGCTAATGAGCATTCTTAGCAGCACTACATACCCACATACGTACCCCGCACTGCGCATGGTGCTACAAAGAATGGTCATTCCAGGGGCAGCAATGAATGCCAGCATGCAGCAATGCGTAAAAAAATGTGAATCTGAGGTATGCGTGCATTCAATGCGGGGGAATGCTTAATGCGCAGGGCAGGGTGATGCAATGCCCCCCATCGTGGTAAGAGAGGTGCAGGTGGCGCAGCCGTGTGCCAGCTTGCATGGGTGCAAACGTGATGCGGTGGCCGCCCACAACTCCACATCGGGAACACACAAAGGGACAGCGTTTCATAGCTGCTCTATGGCGTCAAAACAGAAAACAAATTACTTCAAATCACTTCACTTCCGTAAGACATTCATGGCATTATATATGATATGGTTTTGACACATGTTAATCAGCACACTTCAACGACTTATATACGCGCCGGCGAGCGTTGAGGCAGACATGACAGTGTACGATGAATGACTGCACATGGACGCGCCGGGGCCGAGCCGCCCACGCTCTTCATATCTACCTGGACCCATGCATGCGGTCACCACATGGCTGCTCCTGTACACAGCATGTACATGACAATAATGGGCTTGCCAGCCATCAAAGCTTTGGGTATGTCATCCCCAGGGTAGGGCTTAGGGGATGTGCATCATGGTGTGGGGGTCCGGGGGGATCGCAGGGGCAGGGGGGGGGGAGTGCTGATGCCTTGCCGTCATGACTCACGGCAAGGCTGTATTAGTCACTGCATAACCCACACTAATATACCATAGGCAGTCAGCTTCAGCCCTAGAGTTTGCTCAACTGAACTCCGGGCACGTTGCCGCCGCCAGCTTGACCCACTGTCGTTGCATCACATCACCAACAATGTCCGATATTTGCATTAAGCTCATTTATCGCTTCTTGGCCAGGCTGCCCAGGAAGGCCTTGGTGAAGCCCAACGTGCCCGCCTGCCCGTACGAGTTGCACGTGGGGGACGCGCTCCCGGGGGGGCAGTCGTTGTCCCGATCAAACGACCAGTGGTGCACGCCGCCCAGGCCGTTGGCCGTGGCCCACGCCGTCACCTTGGGCACGTCCCCGATGGTGAACGTCTGCGGCGAATCGTTGCCGCCGATCATGGGCGTGAGCTCGATGGCCGAGTATGGGACGCCCCAGTAGTTGTGTAGCGCCTTCGCGGCGTTGATCGCCGACGCGCCCATGTCGCACTTTCCGTCCGAGCCGAGTGTGCACACGCCGGCCGAGTTGCCGCCGTAGTCCATGGCCATGAGGTTGATGAACACGTTGGTCCACGGCACGCCGTTGGACTTGATCGCGTTGATCACCCAGCCACCCAGCGCGTTGAGCTGGTTGGAGGACGTGTCCGCCGAGCCGAGCGTGGCCACCGTGAAGCTCCAGCGCATGTTGGGGTACGCCGAGCGCGCTGCCTTGACGCGCAGCACCAGGCTGTTGATCACGTCCTGGCTCTGGCCGCCCTCGATGTCGAAATCCACGCCGATCATGTTTGACGAGTAGTACGTCCTGATGAAGCTCGCAAACGCGGAGTCGGAGTTGCAGGCGAAGACGCCGGCGGCGCCGCCGGTGCTGATGATGTACTTCTTGCCCGCGGCGCCGAAGGACTGCACGTTAGCCGCGACCAGGGCGGCGGGCGTGACGCCGCCCCAGGTCTCGGAGCCGCACTGCCCGGTGGCGAAGGCCCACGTGAGGACCTGCAGGTTGGAGGGCATGGCCTGCGCGGAGGGAGGGAGGAAGCAGGGAAGGGAGGGGGTGGGGGAGGGGGTCGGCGTTGTAGCTTGCTGGACGCTGGTTGTTTAGGGAGAATCCATTCAGGAATGGCTTTAGTGGCCAAAGCGCATGTCACTTAATGGTGGCGAAAGGGAGAGGGGGGAGGGAGGGCAGGCACCCCTGCAGGTGGTGTGTGCAGCTGTGCGTTGTGCTGCTATCATATGCATGGGGGCGGGCCGGGAGATGTGAGCGTGCATACGAGAATGCCAGCTTGCATAATGCATAATGCATACCGAAGATGCTCTAGGGTAGGGTCTCACCTGCGTCACGGGCTGCATGCTGCCGGCGACCTTGGTTGACATGACGTTGGTGTTCCAGTCCATGTTGACCGTGACGTCCTTGTAGGGGCTGAACACCAGGTCTGAGGTGAGGTGAGGTGAGGCAGCGCAGGTGT
>BDDA01000281.1:57359-84841 GCA_001662385.1 Chlamydomonas asymmetrica | reverse complement strand
CCCGGGCCCCCCCCCCCCCCCCCCCCCGCCGTGCTCGCTCAAGAATGGGACATTGGGAAGTGTGCAGAGGTGGGTGCATTGCATCCGGCCCGCTCCCACTGCTGGCAACACGTGAAGCCCCCAAAGTATTTCGCACAGCTGTATTGGCTCAGCTTCACAACACTGACTCAGACGCTTTGTGCACTTGTCAAGGAGCACGCGCATGCATTGGGCTTGGACATATATGGAAATGCGCGTAGCCAAACTGAAAGGAACTGTGCAGCGGGCAGGTCGTGTAACAACAAGACCGTCACGCTGTGTGTTCAGCTCAGCCCGCTAGCAGTGCGCGTGCTGGTCAGGCCCCTGCTGTGCAAGACACTGTGCCAACCTGCCAGGCTGATTTAAGCAATCACACAGTCAGCATCCTCAGTCTTAAACATGATCAGTGTGTTCGTACTTGGCTTCGGGCCGGGGGGCGAGGGCTTCTTGGTCGGGGGTGGCGGTGTCGGCTTCTTGGTGGGAACGGGCGGTGTCGGCTTCTTGGTAGGGGAGGGCGGTGTGGGATTTTTGGTAGGGGAGGGCGGTGTAGGCTTCTTGGTAGGGGAGGGCGGTTTGGTGGGTGCTGCAGAGTGCGTTGGTACAGGCGAGCAGGTGAGTGCAAGCCGATGGGCAGTGCTGGAGCAGGACTGGCACTGGGGCGTTCAGAAAGTAGCTGCATAATGCCAACATGGTTAAGGCAAACATCACTTGCTGCTCGTGCATTCACTAGATACCAGCAAGACTGTAGGAAAGCCAACAGCGGTGAAACGAACTGCGCAACACTGCAAGCATGAACGCTGTGGGGAATCGGCACGGACGCTTACTTGGGCCAACTCCACACATGCACGGGCAGAAGGTAGCAACTCCTGGGCTTCCACACGACTGCTTGCCCCATCCTTCGCATGCTGGGTAGGTGTCAGGGCACCCTGCACGACAGCGTGGGCGCATCAAGAGCGGGACGCACTGGGCTGGTCAGGGCCAGTGCCTGAAGTGAGGTAGGGCTGCACCTAGCGCTCAAGTGAGTTTTACATGAAGCACTAACTCGCCTTTGGGGTCGGGTTTGGCCCCACACATGCAGGGGCATTGGCTTGACACTGCTGGCGCAAAGCACTGGCCCACTCCCCACGCAGCGCACGCAGCGCTCGCATCCTCACACCCTAAGGCACAGCAAGATGGGCCAGCAAACAGAAGCGAGGCAAGCACGTGAGTGGCATGTCTTTGCACGCTTTAGCAGCGCCTGCTTCCTGGCACTCTTGCTGCGCGACAAACCTGGCCGGTGCCACAAAAGGGGAATGTGGAACTTCGCCCTCGGCCTTGCGGCCAACGCGGAAGCTGGGCTACAAATAGCAAGGAATGCAATTCGACGCCCAAAATACCTTACCTTGTGCCAGTCCAAGAGATAGTGTTAGGGCCGTTAGGACCAACAGTCTCCGTGAGCGTGCCATTCATGCACCAAGTCGCACCAGGAGTCGCACCGATGCCGTTGCTCTTGCTTACGGAGGGTCACAGTAAGTTCAGGACAAGGAGGACACAACGTGTATGACTGGTAGTGATTGAGTGTGTTATCATAGTGTCAAGTAGAAAATCTTCAATTTGCGGGGCCAGGAGGGAAAGCCAGCTGGGGCCAGCGTGCCATGTAGCAAAGGCCAACCTGCACCAAAGGCCACCAGTCGCAGCCCCATTTCTGCGTACAAAGAAGCGACTTGGTGACGTGTAATGACCATTCAATCCAGCCTGCTATACTGCTGTAGTGCTCTGTGGCTACCTGCGCTACCTGCGGTGAGCCGTTCAGCCTCCCGTGGTCCCTTCGTTTCAGGTACGCTCGACGCACTGACCCACATCCACAACATGGTCGTGCGTATGCTTAAAACAGCATGTTTCAGGGGCGCTGTTCTTGCTGTTTGCTGCGCAGGCGTGCCTGCCAATACACAGCACAGCTGCCGTGCCACCGTGGCTGGCTTCACTAGCCCGCCAAGCAACGCGGCCCTGAGCGAAACATGGTGTTGTTGCTGCAAAACTATTGCGGTAAGCCTATAACATCCTCAAACCAGCAGCCCTGATCATGAACAGCGGTGATCGCTGCCTGTTGTTGGGGTGCCTGCCTTGACCAACGTGGAGTTTGCATGCACACCATGGCGTGCCTGTGTCCTGGCTCACGCATGCATGACGCAGCTTGCACCACCCCCTCGCACCCAAATGCGCTACCCTTCCCCTCTTTCCCCTCTGCTTTTTTCCCATCCTGTGAGGCACTCGTGCTGGTGTCCCACTCACACGCGCCCTTTCATACTGTGCACGCCCACCTCAAGGGGCGCCGCTTCCCACTTACATCAATAACATCATGCATCCATGCATACGTGTAATACGTGCAGGATCCCACTTAGGTTTCAGCGCATCCGCTCCCATGCCGTGCTCCCAGGTGGGCGGATGGGGTTCGTCTGCATGGCGTGCGGGCATGCAGGCATCACATGCAGGCATCCAGCCGCAGCTTGGCGGGGGCACCTGCACTCTGCGCCACACCGCTGGATGGCACCACTGGATGGCCCGGGAGATAGCATGCAGGGAGGGGAGATGCAGTAAAGGGTGAAGAAGGGAGAGAGGAGAGGGGATGCATGCATGCGCGTGAGGCCTGCCGCCTGGGTGTGTGTGCGCCTCATGCGCCGCCTGGCGGGGCAGCTGGCCGCGCCGGCGCAGCGCATCGTGTGGCGCAAGCCATGTAGCGTACCGTGCGTTTAAGGTCGGTCGTGCATGCATACTGGCTGCATATGCGGCACTGAGTGCACACCCCTCTGCATCCGTAGGTGCATGTATGCACCTGTGCTGGTGATGGTAGTGTGCGTGCATCGACACGCTGCGCTCACGCGATGCCACTACGCATGCGCATGAGCGCTGTGAGCAAGACCGCTGAAATGGTGGGGCGGCGGCAGAATGCACATGCACGTGGAAGTACAGGTTGCGGCACGACCTTCAAGCAGTTGGACTGCTGGTTGCTTGCTTATGTCTCGCATGTGTTCCCATCATACAGCCTTCACTTGTGCTTGATTGCTGCATGGCGCCAGCCCACTTCCAAGCCGTTCACACCCGCCGGCGGTGGTGGATGCTTAGCCTGAATGCATGCGGTGTGCGGTGATGGACGGGCATGGTTGTAGCTTAACAACCCTCGTCTGCCCATGCAGGCGGCAACAGGACAGGGCAGACCTGACCCCCTGGGACCCGGTCAGACGGGTGGGACAGAGACAGAGACAGAGAGCGAACAGGGAACGCGGGCGTCCAAGCAAGCACACAAAGGGAGTCACCCCCCCTACAACCTCCCTCCCCCCTGCCTACCGAGGAGCGCAGCCCACTGTGTGGCCACGCCGTTCCACCCCATACACATACGCGTACGCATGCAAGCACATAGTGGCGCATGGCATCTTGCTCGCCCTATACTCGTGCAGATGTGCTGCGTTTCTTGTGTACTGCATGCCATCGAGTACCATACGTGCAGCATGCGCGATTGTATGCAAGTGCATGATGGACGACTGAGTTTGCAGCTGCGTTCAGCCACGGAGCATGCTGCTGCATACCTCTCTTCTTGCCAACAGCTTCAAGCGCAAATGCCCCGTGGGCATGCTGTACAAGCCTGAGAGTTGAGTTGGTTTTGCGGGCACCCCTGGTTGCGCTATGCGCGCACGTGCACCTGGCACCCTAGCACAGACATGTGGTCTCGGCCAGCAGCGATACAGCAAAGCACAGGTAGTCCGCCATACATCGGACAGACGTGCCTCTGGTTTGTAGGATGGTTTTATGTGCTGTTTGACGGTTTTGGGCAGCAAGCACGAGACTGTGCCAGCAAGCGAGCTGGTGGAGCGTCTGAACATGTTGCACCGAGCGGCGTCAGCTTGATGCCGTCCTTGCGTACACTCATCCGATGTTCCTGGCAGGGATACTGCCTTTCTTTTCAGGCATACAGAAGATCCATCTTGCCAAGTTGCAGGCGTGAAGCTCAGCATGCATTAGGAACCACGAACTGCGTAAAAAGGGGACCGCACGTGATGTGGAATGTGTATTTGCCGATCAGGCTCTCACTGAGGGAGATAAAAGCATTCATGTGAAGTACTGGTGTATACCAAGCACTTGATGCGCTTGCATCAGGCGGGCCTGCCGGAGTATCTCGAACCTTCCAGGAGTGATCGTAAACTTTCTGGCAGGACCCAAACAATTCCAAACATCAATACGGATGCCAAGGTCACTGGCATTGATAGCGCTTGCCACCCGATGGTTCACCCGTAATTCACAACTGCGCGCATGAGAGTAGGACCCTTTATCGTTCTAGACACTTGCTTGTTTCCCAGCAGGTTGCAGTTGTTTCCCTTTTGGATCGTTTTGCAGCCACTGTCCTTCCCACCGCTCTGCGTGCGAGGCCGCCTACACAAACATGTTCGGATATTACCCGAGCGCCTCTCCAGGCCCTTTCTTCCACCCTTCGGCGGGGTTAGACCCTTGGAGTTATCATCGCCAACTGCATCGGTCAGGTTGGGGGCACCCCGATGATGACGATCTCAACCCTTACGGCCAGGAGGCTGTCCTCAGGTGATTGTACAACTTGCAAACTGACACTGCCACTGCCTTCCAGTGGGTAGGCTGGACATTGCATTGATCACTTTATGCTCAACCGCTGCCAGTCCACTACAATCTCACCGCATTTGTACCCTTGCTCGGGCTGTTGCGCTGCAGACAGCAACGATCCCGTGCTCAGCAGCAGGCCCTGGCTCGCGCCCAGGCCCAACGGCGGCCTGCGGCTGGACAGCGGGTTGTGGATATGCGCTACGTTCTGGACCCTGAAACCGGAGGGTAGGTGCTGCTTTAGCCCAGGAGTGTACTTGTAAAATATTCATGGCAAGTTTGTGTGGACAGCGGTATGTGGCTTGCGAACGTGGCATGTTAAGTGGGGACCGACGTGTGCCAAGGCCATCTTAAAGAGGGAATTGGGGAGAGATGGCAGGACAGTGGGTTCTGTACAGTATTATCATCGAAAGGTTGCTGCTCGATTCTGTAATTGTTTCGTCCTTGTGCTTCCGGCTTTTTGGGGGTGCAAACGGCAAACCGACACATGGCAACAAACCTTGACACAGCACATGTGCTGACCTGTATGGCACCTCGAGACAACTAGCACCTTGATTGTAGGCCTGCACCTGGCCAGCCACCAGGCTCGGCTAATTGCAGCGTGTTGTTGCTGTGCTTACGACTGACCGTCCTGCCGCTGCTGCTGCTGCGACGATGAATTCCCCTGTCTTGCAGGATTATGCAAATCCCAGTTTACGCTTCAGTACCCGAGCCTGCGTCAAGCACGTCCCGCGGGAGGGCATCCGCACCTGCTCCGGAACCGCTCGTGCCTCCCAGCAGAACAGCTGCGTCTTCAAAGGCTGCCCCTGGAGCTGCCGCTTCTCGCGGCAGCACCAGGGCGCAGCCTCAGCCTCAGCGGCCACCCGTGGCCACACCTGCGCGCGGCGCCACCCGCTCGTTCTACTTGACCCCAGACGGCCGCCTGATCGAGGTGCCTGCTGAGACAACCCAGCGCAAGGCTCAGCAGCCACAGCAGCAGCAAGCTGCCCATGGTCTGGATGAGGATGTTGACGACGAGGACAGCGATGGGCTCGCCTATGAGGATGCTCAGGACCACCCCCATCCTTCGCAGCTTGAGGAGATGTTAGACGCGGAGGAGGACGAGGAGGAGGAGCACGTCGAAAAAGCAGCCACGGGTAGGGACGGCAAACCACAGGCCGCTGCAGGCAGCGACCCCTTGCACGCGCTGCTCAAGGCGCTGGGCATCGCCGCCGTCGGCGCGGACGCGTCAGCGCCTGCAGCGGCCGCTGCATCCGCTCGTAAGCGTAAGGCTCAGGCGGAGCAGCAGCAGCAGCGCAGGCGCCAGGCGCAGGCGCAGGCGCAGGCCCAGGCCCAGGCGCAGGCCGCCGCCAAGGCACGCCAGCAGCAGCAGCAGCAGCAGCAGGCGGCCAAAGCCGCAGCGGCGGCCGCTGCACAGCCGCATGTATCCGAGATGGAGTCCGAGTTCTCTGACGCTCGCGTGCGGACCCCGCAACCCGCGCAGCGCATGGCAGCGCCGCCCGGGCCCCGTCAGCCCGTGGTGGTGCGTGTGCGTGAGCCTGACGGCCTCGAGAGCGAAGTCGACGTGGTGCTGCCTGGCCACTCCGCTCGCCGCCAGCCGGAGGCGCAGGCCTACACGCACGCCTCGGCGGCGGCGGCGGCAGCGGCGGCGTGGGGCGGTCCTCAAGCGGAAACCGACACCGACGAAAGCGTCACTGAATCCGCAGATGCCTTCCCGCAAGCTGCACCGCAGCAGCCCCAGCAGCAGCAGCAGGCAGCGGGTGGTGGTGGCGCGGGCCGCCGCATCCCTATCCGCACGCCAGCCGCCGCCGCCGCCAACGGCAATGCGTCTGCCTTTGCCGCGGAGAGCACTAACGCGCCCGCTGACGGCGCTGACGGCGCAAGGCCGGGGGCGGACGGCATGCACCGCGTCAGCAGTGCGCTCGTCGCCAAGGGGCCGGTGCGCGACATCCCCGTGCCCCGCCAAGACAAGCAGCAGCAGGCCAAGGCGCAGCCGGCGGTGCCTATGCCGCCGCCGGTCAACGTGCCCGGCCTCTCCCGCCTTCAGTCCGAGAAGCTGCAGCGCATGCGCGAGGAAGCTGCACGCGCCGCCGCCGCGGGCCGGGCGGCCAAGCTTACACGCTCCGCCGCCGCACGCGTGCTGCAGACGGCCTGGCGCCGCGCGCGCCTGTACCGCCACCACGCCGCGCTGCGCACGCTGTGCTCCATCAACGCGCAGATCACGCAGCTGAGTGCTCAGTACTACCAGGGTCTGGCCACTGCGGGCGGGCGGCTGGCGCACAAGCAGCTGCTGGAGATCCACGAGCTGTCCATGCGGGCCCTGCTGGCGCTGGATGAGCTGCAGGGGCTGCCGGCGGAGCTCAAGGCGGTCAAGCGGCGCCTCACGGACCGCGTGATGGCACTGCAGGACCAGGCGCAGGTGAGGGCCGGGGATAGAGGGGAAAGGGGAGAGGAGAAAGGGGAAAGGTGGTGGCGAGGGCTGACGGCATGCCCGTCCTGACCTGTGCTGCCTGGCAGGGGCTGGCACTCATATGCATGCACATGGTGTGGGGTCGCCATGCTGACTGCAGCACGTATGCCGATATCCACACTGACATGCAAGGTGGGCAAGGAACACAGGAGACTGTGCGTGTGACTGCGCTCCCCACCCCCAATACACACCTGTTTGCTCCCTGCTTCTCACTCATCCGCTTGCCTGCACGTCACCATCCAGCATCAATCCAACACTGGCGTGCGTTTCAGCACGGCAGGCTAGCACGCCCTAATGCCGCACGCATTCACACTCCAGCAACTGGCAGCAGGCTCCTGGCATCACTGGCTGTTCCACCACTAACCGTATTGCGCTGTGCCCTGCCCTCGCTGCTCGTTGCCCCCTGCCTGCTGACAGGCCGCGTACGAGGCGCCTGTGGCCGGTGCACCAGCAGCCAAGACGCCTGCAAGCGCGGCGCCACCGGCGGATGCTGCGGCTGGTGCAGCTGCTGCTGGCAGCAATGCCCAGCCGGCCGCCACCGCCGCTTCAGGTGAGGCCTGTGATGTGGCCTCTGAACCCGGCGCCCCCGCCGCTGCCGCTGCCGCTGCTGACGGCCCTGCTGACGGCCTGTCTCAAAGCAGCGCCAGCGCAGAACCGGACTCAACAGCTGCACCCACATCAAGCTCTAGCGTGTCTGCGCCAGATGCCGGCAGCACATGAACTGGTCGTTCGCCGTGGCAATCGCGCAACCGCCGCCGCCGGCAGCCTAAGCAAATAATCCTCGCACACAAATGCTCGTGTGGTCTGAGAGTGTCAGCTTCCAAGTGTGTGATGGCCCCCCAGTGCCTGAGTGAGGAGGAGGAGGTGGAGACGGAGAGGGCATGGGCGGAGATGCCGCAGTGGCGCTCGCGATGCAGTGCATGCACCGCCCGGCTTGTGCAGCGGCTTGTGCGGGGCTATGATCAAGTGGCGGCAGTAGGCACAGCATGTCACAGCACCAGTGCTGCGCCTTGCTCCCATCAGCGTCTGGGCAAATGACCAACCTTGGGAAACTCAACTTGTACCACAGCCTCACGCCCATGCCATTACCGACAAGACCATGCACCCACACCCGCTTGTCACACCCGCATGTACGCAACAGTTACATCTACACGTGTCAGTTCTCCCACTCACACCGACGTGTTTGCACCCATACACCCACCCACCCACCACCTCGCTGCAGGCTGACGATGAGGACTTGGTGGTGCCCCTGCTGCCGCCGCCGCTGCAGCAGTGCGTGCGGAGGGTTTCGTTGTTTCGTAGTGGGGACGGTGTGGTTGCGTTTGTGACGATGTGGAACCTTTTGCAATTATTGTTGTGGGTGTCCATGTCGGAGTTGTACATGCTGTTGGCAGCGGATATGTCAGCGGCGTGGGTGGCCTGTGCGGATTAGCTTGTACATCGTTCGATGCTCGGCATGCGTTCATGCATGATGCCCATGCATTGACAATCAGGGATTGGCCCCTCACGTGTTCTTCCTCCTCAGTCCATGCTACACACCTTGCACTCCTACAGCCGCATGAAGGCATTTTGCACTGAAGGCTGCTGAACAATTACGCGTACAGAGATGTCTCCTGGAGTGCGGTATGGCATTCATATTTCGTGCCAACTGCATGTTGGATGCTGCAGTGTTGCAGTATGAGAGTGCAACGGCCGTGGCCTCAGCCATCATATCCTCATACTGTGACAAGCATAGGCGTTGCATGTTGCGCAGAGACTAATTATTGCGGCGTTCCAGTGGCGTGTTTGGGCTGCCCATTTTGGCAATGAACTACTGTATAAATGCGTTCATCAGGGGGTGCATCGTCCCGCATTTTCCAGGCGGTGTTGACTGGATGCCTGAATTGGTTCAGCGTCACTGCATCCATACGTGGTTTGGTCATGACGCTCTTGCAGGCTTTCGGATGATTAATGTTCACAAGGATACGCTGTGAGCTGGAGACGAAAGGGATGCAACTGCATGCCTGTGCTGCAAGCATAGTGGACAAGAGGGTCGCAATGCAAATTTTGCGCAAATGCGTCTGATCAGCTTGCGTGTCCAGGTGGTAGGGGCGTGCTCGAGGGGTGCGTTCGATCACTGTCAATTGCCTGTTTAGGTGTCCTGGCTGCAGTTTAGACACATCCGCGAGTGATACAGTGATTGTGATTGTCGGTACCCGGTGTTACAAACATGATGATGTGTTGCCCTTGCAGCCTGCATGATCAAACACTGTGGTGGTACTTGCATACAGCGCCTACGTCTGCAGGGTGTGTGCGCCGTAAATATACATCTTGCGAACAGATCATGCATGGATTGGGTTTCCCTCAGGTTCTGTAAATAATGTATCCAAACTAAAATTGTCATTGCCGGGCGCAAGGGATACGAGTGTCAGCCCCCGGATTCCACACATAGTACAGTGCTGGCATACAAGGCAGGCATACGAACAGGCGTGCGGGAGGAGGACATGGCGAGCGAGTGCTTGGTAGTCAAAAGTTGCGCTTCAAGTAAAGCTTCGACGAAAGTTCGAATATCGACAGACAGTCCGGACCTAGTTGGGTGCGTTCAGCCAGGAGTGCGATGAATGTGCGTGGTGCAGTGTGGTGACTTGCGCATGGCAGCATGCTCAATCAGCATACATCGCACGCTGCCAAGCCATTAGGACAGGGGCTGCTCCGCATGCAGCCGCCAGCTGGTAGTCAATCAGCATGCAAATCTGGGCAGTTTAGCGGTAGACCGACGTGTCAATCCAGCCCAGGGCGATGGCTAGCAATAGGAAGATGAAGGGGAAGAGGATCGAGACCACGCCGATGATGGCCAGGGGGTCCTGTGACACACACATGAAAGCACAGCGAGACAACACCGCAGTGAGTTCACGAAGACCTTGGCCATGCTTGCCTGCCTGTGCTCTGAACATGCGCACAAACCACGCATCACCATTGCGCAAGTGCACAGCGAAGCTGACACGCTTCCAGGCACCACAGCATACGAGCGGGCAAACATAACAGCACCTCCTGCTCAGAGATGTCTCACCTGCATAGGGTTTGCCTCGAACTTGCTGTTCCAGTACCTGATGATGGGCAAGCAGCAACCATACAAGTGCACAATTACACACTGAAGGGTCACAGCACCCTGAATAAACAAGGTAAGGGTCGCTAGGCAAAGTGGGTGCCACAGTGTGTGCAGGTTTCAGCGCGGCACTGGTCCAGCCTATACGTGACGGCACACCCTTATCTTGCACATGTAGCACACACCACTGCAGCAAAGGACAATCAGCCTCCTACTCACTGCTCAGGCTCCTCCTCACGCAGGATTTTCTTGGTGGAGCCTGCAGTTTGCACAAGACACGGGCAGGCATGGCGCATGCTGACCTGTGAGGTAGGCCCTTGGCAGTGGCTGCAACAACATGGCGCTGTGCCTATTGCCGCTGCAAGGAGCTTCGTACACAGAAGCAGAACATATATCGTGGAGTTTGCGGTCGCGCGTGCACGCCTGTGTCCCGCGGGGTCTTTCGCTTCAGCTCTGGTGGCAGGCAGGCAAGAGCTGCACCACACACATTCTGCCGCACCTGGCTTGCCATCAGGACCCAGCAGCGCACGCGGCTGTACCGCCAGAGCGCGAGAGCGAGGTGCAGCAACCACACCACGTGCAGGTTGGTGCCGCTGTCTGCTGCAGACGCCCAGACTGCGGGAGCATGAGAGAGTGGCCATTCTGGTTGGTCAAAACTTTCAGGCAAGGTGCAAAGGTTTCTACTGTGTGTTGAGAAGTAAATATTTGTGTTGCACAGATTGCACCTTGTATGACAATCCTTACGTCCTGATGGACGGTTTTAAGCACCGGCCCGGCCACACACGCGATGCCGCAGATGATGACCTTTCATTGTCGCAAACCATATGTCATCAGCTCACAGTGGACACTACGACACATATAATATTGCATGGTCGTTATGCCGAGACCCAGCCTGGCATGCTTTTACCTGTTAACGGTGCTCCACGAACTGTGCCTGGGGCTCCAAGCTTTCCATCAACCCTGGACAAGATGACAGTGCCCCCCCACAGCCTGGATGAAATTGCATACCTGGTTATAATGTGGCTGGCATGCTGTGGCGCTCAGTAGCATTTGCAAGGCTTTAGGCTTGTGGCCGGTGTGTTCACTGATGGCAGGGGCGCCTGAAACGCATGGAAGTGAGCCGGGGGGGTGACTTAACCAATTTAAGCCCCTGCACAGCGTGCGCAGCCTTGCGACTGGAGCTGTGAGGTTCTTGAAGTCAACTTCACAGGCTCACAGCCTCGAGACCATATCAGGCGTCGCCTCGTCAACCTCCCTAAAAGCAGCAGTAGCACGAGAGATTTCTTGAGGTGGGTGCAGGCCTACGGTCTCACACAGCGATTGGTTCATCACACAAGCAGTAGAACACTAAACACGGCTTCTGCCAGGGTCTCGCTCCGCAGCACAGCAACCTGGCAACCTGCTCGTAACAAAAGTTCCTGCACACAACTTTGGAGAGCAAACCTCAAGCAGCTATGTAATTCGGTATTGTGTCTAGGCCTTGCACCCCGCCCTGCTTGCTCTTGTTGCCCTTGCAACGCTCCCCGGCTCCCCGCCCGCTGGCAAGCATGTGAGCAGCGATATGGTGGCAAAGTCAAAAACACTTGTCTGGTTATTCAAAGATGTGAACGGACCCATTAGAACAGTTAAGAACGGTGGCCCGCACGTGGGCCGTAAATACAACATCTGCGCTTTGTGTTTGCAGTTAGATACGCTATTCGGAATGCCGTTGCTTTTGAGTTAATACATATGAATAGGTGTCTAATACCAAGAGTGCAGGGCAGGGTTCATGGAGGTGACATCGTGGCGCGATTGAATGTCCTGTAGGATAGGCAGATGCCACCGCTCGGGGTCTTGTGGGGATTGATGGAGGTCAGCAGAGGAGGTCAAGGTAAAAGTGAGGAGTATCCGTGCTTGTGCTGCAGTGCGTACTTTCCCAGCACCACCTATCATCACACCTGTACTCACACGGTGGACAGTTTAACTTGGTGCGTTGAACAAAATGTCGCAATACACTCCTGGGAACAACCCCAAGTTTCAAGCCTGCGAGAAGCGGAAGGCCTATCAGAACCCATGGCAGGTGCGTCCGCTTTTCCCAACCTCTGCCGGCCACCTGACTCCGATTGCTCAATGGTGCGCACCGACAAACCGCAACCGTTGTGAGTCTTTCCCCTGGCTGCCCTGCGCTCCTGCAGATCCCGCTTATGGAGACGTGCACGAAGCGCCCTGGATACTGCTGCTATGCCATGTGGTGGTAAGCCTGTTGTGCCTCTGTTGGGTGCAAGCACCTGTTTTCACCCAGGTGAAGTGAGGCAGCAGGTGCGAACCAGACAGAGATCAAGCGGTAGCTCACAAGCACAAGCTATATGAACAGGGTTTGCTTCGTGCGACACATCGAAGCAACCTGCTGGGTCAAACGTTCCACCGTAACCGTTTCGTGTTTCACAAAGGACCACGCAAGCGCTCAGTGCCCGTCAGCGCTATGCCTGCCTCCTGTAAGACAAGCAAGACTGGTTGAGCCACTAGGGTTCAGTAGCGTGACATAGCCTGTAGGGTACGTTTGCTGGCTGCATGCACAAACATCCGCTGTTTGTGCCTGTGCAGTTCGCCATGCGCAAGCTTCCAGCTGCGCAAGCAGGCGCTCTACGGCGACATGACCAGGTACATCTGCTGCAACGGCATGTGTCCCTGCTCTGGCCGTATGGGCGAGAAGAAGTGCCCGGCGTTCTGCCTGTGCGCCGAGGTGAGCGAGCTGCGCTGTGACTGTACAGGGGCGCTGCGAGACCGCCAACCTGTAATGCCTAGTTGCTCAGGTTGAAATGCTTGAAAGCTTATACGAACGCCTGCAGGCACAGCTCGTACCAGCAACACCACTCCCTGCAAGGGCTCGGCGTGCAACAGGCCTTCCAAGTCTAGCAATCGTTGGGTGAAGCCGCAGCGCTTGCAGCACACTTGCACAACAAAACTGTCACGCGAGGCTGCAGTGATACACATTCAGGCATGTAGCGCACGTGTGTCTTGCGTGTGTGCAGGTGTGGTTCTGCTTTGCGCAGTCTGTGGCCACGACGCGCTGGATGATCCAGGACGAGTTGCAGGTCGAGACGACCAAGTGCGACAACTGCATCATCGGCACGAGTGAGTTTTGCGGCAGGCTGGAGGCGACACTAGCTCACCCAGGACTCCCTGCAGTGCCTTGCGTCCTGCACACGCACGCCTGAACTGCAGGCGCCCACTACGCACCAAGCCTGCCCAGCCGTTCAAACGTATGTGACCGCCTGCGGACCTAGGCTCCTCGCCACCTCCTCAGCCCTGACCTGTGCTGGCAAATCAAACATAGGCTTGGCGCTGGCAGGCCGTGCATGTGTTTCGTTCCTAAGCTTAAGTGTTGCGCAACATCCGGGTCGTGCAACGTGCGGAGCTTGTCGGCCGAACGGCCCATGCTCGCGCCAGATATGATCAGGGGCCAGCGGCGTAAATTCGCATGCACCCCTTCTTATGGCGGGTCACAAATACATTTGCAGTCCTTGGATTGGGAATTCGGCTTTGGGGCTTCAATCCCAGGCCAAAGCAAGCACGAAACAAATTGGAATGCACCAACTGCTGGAAACGACTTTGCGCATCCTAGCAGGGGTTCTAGCGTGGCTCTCAAGCCTCCCTCGGGTGCTCAGGGTATGGAGTGCAGCGCTGGGCAGTTTCAGCGCAGTTACGGGGCAGCCGGAGTGTTGAGCAAGGTATGCTAGGCAAGCGAAATGACAACAAATTAAAACCATGGACGGAACAAATGGGAATGAAGACTGCCTTTCATTCCAGGCTTTTGGATCCAAGGACTGCAAATGTACATGTGACCCGTCATATGTGTGCTCCTGGCTGCTGCCTCCTCGCTGCTGAATGGTTGCTATGCGCGGTGTTTTCTACTGCGGGCCATATGTACTGCAGTGATCGCGCTGCAGTACATCTCCTGCATCTGCCACATCCTGGCGTGTTTTTTCGATGAGCTGCACGAGGCGGCCGCCATTATCGACTGCCTCGCGGACATCACCTGGTGCACGTGAGTGGAGTGGTTGCGCGGAGGGCAGCGAAGTGCAGGGGACGCACGGCTGGCAGCACGCAGCCATTCACGCCCACCTGGACATACGCATTGTTACGCCTGCTGCTGATGCTGCTACGGCTATGACATGCTGCGCGCACCCGCTGCACGCAAGGGCATGCCAAGCGTGAGGAGTGTGACGAGGATGTGGCCGGGTGTGACACAGCAGTCACATGCATCACTCATGCTTGTGGACATAGCCGATCGTGTTGGATATGCGATGCTGCATGGCACATGCACACTTCAAGCGTGGCCAAAATGACTCAGGTGCGTGCTGCCGTTATGGATGTGTTTTTTGAATCGCGGCCGTACCCAAGCTCTTGTTGTGTGCACGACTGGCGCTGGCTGCCCGTGTGCCCTGTACTTGCTTGCCTTGGTGTGCACGCTGCGCGCGTCACGATGCGCTGCCCCTTGCCGCCGGCGCATGCCCTTGCCCTTGCCGCGTGCCTGCAGGGTGTGCGCGTGCATGCAGACGCAGCACAAGGCCCAACTGGACCACCGCGACGCCAACCCCGGCGCCGCGCACCCCATGCAGGCCCCTGGTGAGCCCCAGCCTCAGCGCTGCCTAGCACACCCGCCCGCCTGCCCGCCTGCCTGACAACAGTAACAGCTTAATATCGTGCACTCTCTGCCAAGCTGGGAGCATCTCAACCAGGCCGCTCTCAGCACGCACGCCAGACCGCACCACTACCAGGCTGTTTTCATGCACACGTGATGGCGCGCAGGCTATGCATGCAGGGAGCAGCAGAGGAAGCCGCGGCATGCAGGGAGCAGCATTCAGTGCGTTGGTAGTGCATTCCAGCTGCTGGAGCACTGTCTGCTCACATGCATGTGCAAGGAGTTTGGTTTGCTGCATACATGCGTGATTCAGCGAGGGAGGCGCGCTTGGGGCGCCCGGGCAGCAGTCGGGTTGCCGGTTGTGCATACCATACCGTATGAGTGTGTACCGTAAGTGCATTCCACAGCCGCAGCAGACAACGCACTCCAGAGCAAACAACGCGTCTGGCTGCGGGCTTGCGTTCGTCCTCAAATGAGTTGGTTTGGCTGGCGGTGTTTCACTGTATGTGTGTGTGTGACGTGTGTGCCCTGTGTGTACCGCGATGTGTGCGCGTCTGTGCAGGCGTGCAGATGATCCCCATGGCGGCCACGCCGGGCTACGGACCTCCCCCTCCGGGCGCCTACGCGCCGCCGCCCCCGCACGGTAAGCCAGGCTGGACCCTGCTGGAGGGGCACAGCGCAACAGAGCGGCTGCCGCTGTTGCGTGTACCCCTCCGCCACGCAGGCTTTGCCAGCCTGCAATGCGCCTTGGAAGCTGCAGCAGCAGCGAGCTCAGCGAGCTCAGCGGGCTGTCAGGCAGTTAGACTGCAGCTGCGTGAAGTACTGATGTGGGCACCCTGCCGACGCACGCGTCGTTCATGCCGACAGGCGACAGGCTGTAGGGAGTGTTGCATGGCTTTGCAGCTGATCGGGTCAGCGTTGTGTCGATCCCTGGAGCTTCAATGCCTGCCGTTTCATGCTCCGCTGCTGCTTGGATGATAAAGTGCTTGACCTCGCAGGCTGCCGCAGTAAAGGGATGGGCTGCTGCTTTGTGTGCCCTGTACAGCATGTGGAATGCATGCCAATCCATCTGTGCATGTGTCGTCCATCCGACCTTTACATCCCCACTCCCCCAAACAGCGCCATGGCTTGCCGACATGCATGTGTGTTTTTGCGCTGTTGTCGCTGCAGGCTACGCCCCGCAGCAGCCCTATCCGCAGCAGGGGTACCCCCAGCAGGGATACCACGCCCCGGCACCGCCGCCTGGCTACGCGGGGCCGCCTCAGTACCCGGGGCAGCAGCAGGGCTATGTGAGTGGTACTGTGATCAGCGCTTTCGCTCGATAGTCTTGCGCTTCTTGCGGTTGCGGTGGTTGACCGTGCCGATAACAGCCCACAAGCAGCGATTGGCAATTGCATGCCCTGCCTGTTGAAACCATCTATGCCTGTGCACCTCACCGTTGGATCCAGTCGGGCACACGGGCGTTTGAATGGCCCACAGCTCGTGACAGCTGGCACGCTTCCTCATGAGTGCATCGGTGCCCTGCCATGCACATGCACAAGCATGCACGGGGCATGCGCGATGCATGCACAAGATGCAGAGGGACATGCCACTGCATGTGCTTTTGTGTGTGCGGGCGGCAGGCGTGTGCCCTGCACGTAGTCCAGCGAGTAGCGGAGCCCGTGTGCAGGACGAGCACGGTGCGCTTCGTGCAACAGCGTGCTGGCGGTGCGAGCGTGTTGTCTGCTCTGTCCCGCCAGAACAAAACCCTACTCTGGAACATGCGCTCTAAGTGTGTGCATGCATTGTGCGTGCCTGTGTGTGCATGCGTGTGCCTGCATGCTTGGCTGCCTCAGCCGGGTCCCTCGGGTCCCGGCAAGCAGGGCATGTACAGGTAGTAGGCGCAGGCGGCTAGTGCGTTAGCGCCGGCAGGCAGGCGGGTAGTGGGTGGAGCGCAGCCGGGCGCACAGCCGGACGGGCAACACTGCAGAGGAGTGCAGGCCCCTGCTGCTGGGCGCGCCGACCGCCCTGGGCCTGTGCCGGCAGCAGCACAGAGGCCAGTATAGCCGCCGGTAGGAGCATCGTCAGAGCACCACCAGGGGCACCATCAGGAGCACCATCAGGAGCACCATCAGGCGCACCATCAGGAGTGTGTGTGGCAAACCCGTGCGGGTCTGATGGACTGCGCAAATATATGGCTACCGCTTGCTGCTGGGCAGCAGGCAGAGCCGAGCGCATCTCACTGACAAGTGTGACAGCGCTGCCAGTGCACGTGTCGTGCGTACGCGTTGCTGTGTTTTGGGCCAGTGACCTGGTGGGGCAGTGGTGCTGCCTCGGGCATCCGCTGCCACCTCCACACCTCCGCCACTCACAACGCTCCCAATGTCTGTGCTGCAACTCACGGCACCATTTATTGGTGTGAGCCTTAGCCTTGCCCTCCTTGACGACAGACACATGGAATGAACTTGATCGCACAGTCTGGGGCGCGACCTTCCCCCCCCGGCCCCTGCAAATGCACATACACGCGAGACAACGACAATGCATTGCGCCGTGTTCTGGGCGTCGGTGATCGTCCCCAACGACAGTGGGTATTCACACTATTCTGCCAAGATCGTGTAACCCATCCTTATGTATTTACAGTGCCATGACTGTACCGTCGCTGCTCATGAGCGAGCGAGGGGTGCAGCTTAGATTGCTGCCTTGGTGAGCTGATTGGCTTCCTTGCTGCGCTTGCTGGCGGACACACGAAGCATCATGTGACCTTACCGTGTGGGACTGTCCAATCGTCAACTAGTGCGTTTTGCGTTCCTTTCCCGCCGCGACCTCATGACTGTGGTGAACAGTTCCTGAGCGTGTTGGATTTTGTGCAGGCGGTGTAATCACACACTTCAAGTGCACATGGAAAGTACACTGCATGGCCCCACGGGAACCAAATATCTCTCAAGTCCTAACAACGCTCCCTCCCAGTGCAGCAGTCTCAATCCTTACGCATATCACTATATCAGTATTTGCAAACTGCACAGCCCCACCGGAATCACACTGCATGGACCAACGGGAGCGTCTTTCTGGCACACTCTTGGTAACCGTTGCCATGCAGTAGCGCGTTGCAGTACCTGCCAAACCTCGTTGCTGGCTGTCACGTTGTGCCATCGTGCGGCTCTGCAGGGGCAGCCTTTACCTGTCTAGCGCAACTCAAGGCTGTCAGCTCGTACGTGACCCTCTGGCCTGTCATCCGCCAAACCCAACTGAAATAACTAATGCTATATGATGAGTGCATTGGTGCCCTGTTGGTGCTCTACCATGCACAGAATGCACAAGCATGCATGGGTCATGCGCGATGCATGCACAAGATGCAGAGGGGCATGCCACTGCCACTGCATGTGCTTCTTGTGTGCGGGCAGCGGCAGGCGTGCTCTGCACGTTTGCCCAGCGAACGCGGGAGCACGGTGCGCTGCTGCGTGCCATATGGTGTTAGCGATTCGTGTGTTGTCTGCTCTGTCCTGCCTGAACAGAAGCCCTAGAGCATGCGCTCTAAGTATGCTCAAGTATGTGAATGCATTGTGCACGTGCATGGGTTTGGAGTTATTTGGTTCCCGTGGAGCCATGCAGTATGCTTTCCGTGGGGCCGTGGAGTGTGCGTGTGACTGTGTGCTTGGCTGCCTCAGCCGGGTCCCTCGGGTCCCGGCAAGCAGGGCATGTACAGGTAGTAGGCGCAGGCGGCTAGTGCGCTAGCGCCGGCAGGCAGGCGGGTAGTGGGTGGAGCGCAGCTGGGCCGAGCACGCAGCCGGACGAGTCTCGCTGCAGAGGAGTGCAGCCGCCTGCTCCCGGGCGCGCTGACAGCCGTGCGCCTGCGGCGGCAGCAGCAGCCACTGCTGCACAGTGGGTGGCCTCGCGGACGAGTGCACACCCATGGCCCGGCCCACCACACACATCCTGCCGCACATGGCGTGCCGTGAGGACCCAGCAGCAGCAGCGCACGCGGCTGGACTGTCACAGCACGAGAGCGAGGTGCAGCAACCACGTGCAGCTTGGTGCCAATGTCTTCTGCAGACGCCCAGACCGTGGCCCGCGGCGCGGGAGCATGAAAGTGAGGCCATTTTGGTGGGTCAAGGCTTCCAGGCTAAGTGCAGAGGCCCGTGCCGCTTGTTCGGAGAGCGCACAAAGTGTTGCACGCGGTGCACCTGGAACGATGATAATATGTTATTGTTTTTGATGGGCAGCTGTACACGCTGGCCCGGCCACACACGCGTTGCCGCTGGTGGGACCTTACGTTGGCGACCCCATGCAAATCAGGTCCCAAATGGACATATGATGACACATATGTTTATGTGTGGCGACCCGATGCAATCAGGTATCAGATGGACAGCATGACACATATGTGATTGCTCTTGTCAACTTGCCACCTATCCAATGTTTACACATAGATCGTTGTCATTATTTGTATATTTCACTGCCGTTAAGCCATCATGCAGCCCTGTTCGGCCTGATGCTACCTGTTTGGGCACCTGCACCGGCACAATGCGTCCTCACTCCTCATCTGTGGTGCAACTGTATTGTGTATCTTCCACATCGCATTTACAGGCACTTCATCCTGGTTGTCAGGTCAGCTTTGTGTGGGTTGTCAGTTTGTCACCTGCTAGGGTGTGGGCTCATCGTGGTCCTGGCTGCTGGTCCATGTGTGCTGGTGCGGCTGTTGGCTCAGTGTTGGTTGTTGGGGGTGCCTCTGGGACCACACATGCACGGCACGGGAGCACTGTTTGTGGTGACTTATCAGTTTCACCAACAGCGATGCCGCCTAACCTATGTTTACCTGTTGGGCCTGGTTCTAAACGATATACATGCACGATGGTCTAATGACATTCCCTGGACAAGACAACAGCCCCTCCACAAGCTTGTTGTAAACACTGATCCAGGCATCGTTTAATTCAGCTGTGGCGGCAGGCACACAGCAGCACCAGCAGCCTCTGCAGGTGGCCTGACAGTGGTGGATGTTGGCTGGGCGCCTGAAACTACTACTTCTGTGTACTTTCAACCCTGGGGGTCAACAACATTACGTGTAGCCCCTGCACAGTGTATAGTGTCCTGAGACAAACGGTGTGTGTTCGAAATTATCTTAACCCCATGGAACCATCAACCTCCAGCAGAGGCAGCAGCCGCAACAACTTCTCGTAGCACGTTGCTGGCCAATCGTTACAGTAAATACCTATTAAGTATGTGCTGGGGCTAGGCCCATCTTTGTTGTGTGTGTTGCACCGCAGCACAACCATCGCCAAACAACCTGAATCAAGGCAACACACCTGCATAATAAAGTTATTCCTAGGGAGAACGCCTTGAGAACGCATGAGTTGATGCACTCATATGCATCGAGCCAGATGCAGGGTTCAACACTTCATTGACATGACGCGGCTGAATGGCCCACCAGATGACAAGCGGGCAGAAAGTAGGATATGTTACAAATGACAGGTTCTTCTTGGGCATGAGTGAGGAAGGTTCACGCTGTGGCATAGTGTGTACTCTCCCAGCTGCACCTATCACCGCACCTCTATTCAAAGTGGACATCCAGCAGTACTTGTTGTGCGTCGAGCAAAAATGTCGAAATACACTCCTTCGAACCACCCCAAGTTTCAGGCCTGCGCGAAGCGAGAGGCCTATCAGAACGCATGGCAGGTGTGTCCACTGTTCCCTACCTCTGTCGCCTGAAGCGTTGACCCAGTGTTCGGCACCGAACAGGGTCGCCGACTCGCCGTAACCAGTGAACAGGGTCGCCGTGCGAGTAATCACCGTGAGCCTTTCCCCCTGGCTGCCCTTCGCTCCTGCAGCTCCCGCTTATGCAGACATGCACCAAGAAGACTGGATACTGCTGCTATGCCACCTTGTGGTAAGCTCCCTGTTGTCCCTGTTGGGTGCAAGCGTCCGTGTTCACCTTTTTGAGTCAAGCGCGACCAGACAACAAACAGCGAACCAAGCCATACAAGCTATTAGACATGGTCCAGTGACACACCTAAGCGACCTGATTGTAGCCACTGTGTAACTGTCTTGCGTGCGCCGAGCTAGCGCTTACTTGGCAAGCGTGCAGCAGCGCTGAGAGTTTTCAAATCGACGCAGCACCTGCATTGCGTGTAGGGACACCTGACTTTGCTGGATGCGTGCATACCACATACCGCTGTTCACGCGTGTGCAGCTCGCCATGCGCAAGCTTCCAGCTGCGCAAGCAGGCGCTCTACGGCGACATGAGCAGGTACATCTGCTGCAACGGCACGTGCCCCTGCTCCGGCCGTATGTGTGAGAAGACGTGCCCTTCATGCTGCTTGTGCGCAGAGGTGAGCGAGTCGAGCCCAGTTGAGACCCACTGTACGGCAGCACCACTTGACCGCCAACTGTGTACTGCAAAAGGCATAAAGCGTCAAACCTTCTCAAACGTCTGCAGGCGATGCTAGCACAGCAATAGGGTATCTGCAGGGCTCTGAGTATGACAGGCTTCACAAGCAATCTAGGTACCACTGGAGGCCTGCTGCCCCGCGTGTCGACTCATGGAAACTGGCACGCCGTGCGAAAGCGACACACACTCAGGCACAGCACGCACGTTCATTTTCCTGTGCTATGCTTGCGTGTGTGCAGGTGTGGTGCTGCTTTGCGCAGTCCGTGGCCACAACACGCTGGATGATTCAGGACGAGTTGCACGTCGAGACGACCAAGTGCGACAACGTCATCATCACCACGAGTGAGTTCCGCGGCTGGCAGGTTGGGTAAGAGGTCGGCCTTGCTCTGCGGCTTGCACACACTTTGAACCATCAACACACTTCGTACATACCATAAACATTGTGTGACCGCCTCTGACAAGCAAGCGGGCAGCCTGGCAGGCAGGGTATGTGCTGCATTACTAGAGCGTGCGTGCATAGGTTTGCTTAGGCACCAGTTCTGAGGGCAGGCTAGTATCGTGGTGCTGAAATGGTTTTAGACCCCCCTGACTGTTCTGGCAATCAACGCCTGAAGGTCAGGTCGCGCCAGAACACAGTAGGGAGCGACGTCGCATATTGCTTCACACACAGACGTGAGGCCTAGCACCATTATGTGGTGTCAAAGCAACCGCGGCGGCAATGGCTGCGGCGTTTACCCCGCAACATCATCCACCTGCACGTAATTGTGCACGTACATAGCCGCTTGCTGCTTGGCACAGCAAGGCACAAGACACAACTATTACTCCTGTTATTTTCATGTGCACGCCTGTATAAATTCGTCCAAGTGCTTCAGGCCAGCTCACATACGCCTTGTTTTGAGACATACCTCACGCTTATGATGCACGTCGACGATGCTCGAGTGCCGTTCGATGGATGGCCCAGACCAGGACCTTGCCACTGGCAAGTTGCCAGGGGCCCAGCAACCTGCTGCGTAGAGTCTGTGTCCTGTTCGCGGTAGGTCTTGACCCAACCACGGACCCAACCACGCCATCATTCGGCATTGGGTGTCTGTCGGGCCCAAGTTTGGCCAAGGAAACGCACGCACGCATCCTGACTCGAGCAGGCGCCAGGCGGTCGTTTGGACTCAGCTATTGTGGGATAACAAGTAACAACCAGCACGCACACATGTACTGCAAGGGGGTTGCAGCACATGGTTTCTCAGACCGCAGAAAGGTTGTAAGCAGACATTTTTATCCCCAACAATGCGTGCAGAGCCGAGAATTTGTGATGAGCTCGAACCTGCAATCGAAATGAAATTGGTTAGGGGTACTTCACATATTAATTGGTTTCGGATCCGGATTTGCCTGGGAAACGGTGGGTGGCCCCGAACAAATGCCTCCGAAACCAAAACCAGTTCTGTGAGTAACCCGTCATGAATTAGTCAAAACGGCACAGGCCGTCAAAGTCGGGCGGATGGGTGGGGTGCTGAGAGGAGACATGTAACAAGTTGTAACAACTCGTGCTTGAACAGTCAGCGAGTCAGCAAGGTAGGAATAATGCAATGCTATACAACGCTTGGTTCTTACCTCCCCTAAAACAAACTCTCCTGCCCGAGCACTTATGGCAAACAGCTGCGTTGTACCCAGGGAAATGAAGCCAAAGCTGGCGTGTTGTGAACCATCAGGAGCGTGTTGGCCGAACAGCCCAGCACCCCCCAGGAGGAAACTGCGGTAGCCGGGTATCACTTGGGCTACCACGCTACCCGCGTATCTAGCTAGACACTGTCAGTGTGCGCCCCCTGGTCAGTGTGACGCTCAGACTGGCTCACCACTCCTCCCTTGTCACCGGCGAATGGCTGCTAAGCGCTATTGTGTCTACTGCGGGCCATATGTACCGCAGTGATGGCGCTGCAGTACCTGTCCTGCATCTGCCACCTCCTGGCGTGCTGCTTTGACGAGCTGCACCAGGCGGCCATCATCGTCGACTGCATCGCCGACCTCACCTGGTGCACGTGAGTGGAGGGCTGTGGAGGGCTGTGGAGGGCTGTGGAGGTCGGCATCACACACGTGCTCATGCCCACCTCGCCACACACTTTGCTGCTGTCGCTGTTGCTGTTGCTGTTGCACGGGTATGGTGTACGCACCTGCCGTCAGTGCGGAATGAAGGACGCCCCAAGCTTGAGGGGTGCGACGCGTTTAGCATCACGCCCAGCTGTACCTTTCACTCTCTGAAATCGTCAGTGTGCACTGCTGGCACTGGCTGCGCATACCCTTCACTTCCTTGTCTCTGCCTCTGTGTATGCGCGGCGTGCAACGCGCGCTGCATGCGCCACGTGCTGCCCCTTACCGCTGCCGTGTGCATGCCGCCCTGGCTTCAGGGTGTGCTCATGCCTGCAGACGCAGCACAAGGCGCAGCTGGACTACCGTGATACCAAGCCGGGCACCACGCCGCCGCCCATGCAGGCCCCGGGTGAGCCCCAGCCTCAGCCCCAGCCTCAGCCCCAGCCTGACCCTCACATGCTGAGCCTGAGCCTCAGCGCTGCCTATAGATCGTAGCAGTTGCCTGCCTGCCTGCCTGCCAAGTACCAGCTCAACATGCTCAGTCTCCCCCGGACCCACTCCCCCGGACGACTCCTAGCATACCCACCCCTACCGAGCTAGCATCCGCTTGACGTGCACTGGCGGGCTTGGCATGCAGAAGGGGCGCAGTGGAAGCCGCTGCATGCAAAGCATTCAACACCTGCACGTGCATTTCAGTGGAACGTGGGTTTCAGCTGTCAATTTCTGCATATTCTTGAGCATTTGGAGGGTTATGGTTTGCAGCATCATGCGTATTGTGCGCAGTGAGGTGTAGACTCGGAGCGCTTGAGAGGCACCTGGGTAGTAGCCGCCTGTCTGTACCTAGAACACAACGCGCGAAAGCCGCAGTATATACAGCAGGGTTTCATGATACGAAAAAATACGACTCTTTTATCGTATTCGTATCGTATCGTATCGTATTCGTATTCGTATCGTTCGTATTGATCGTACTGCATTTTGCAGTGCCGCATCGCACCCCAAACCCCTTAAAAGTTGAAGCTTGGATTAAACTTGTCATATACACCAAGATGGGCAAAGCCAAGGACCCTATTTGGGAGTTTTGTTGCTGTTGTGGAGAAAAAGCCCAGGTCGAACGCGCGCGTCGCGTGCAAGTCAGCGATGTTTACTGGCAGCGCTACTCGCGTCAAGGAAGACTTTCTTGGAGGCACCAACGTAGCAAAATGCCTAAAACCTCCTGCTGAGGTGCTGCAATTGCTTGGCAAGCAGCAGGCTGCAGCAGCTGACCAGCATGGTGAAGACACGCGGCGGCGGTATGTGGACGAGGCTACTGCAGAGGCAGGCCTGGATGAAGCCAGCGGCGGTGTTGGCGGTGAGCCCACCAGCGACATCGATGCAGGAGGGGAGGGTGAGGTGGGTGGCAAGGGCGAGGGTGGGGAGGGTGGCAGCAGCGCCGGCAGCAATGCCAGCAGTTGCCAGCAGCAGCACCAGCGGCGGTGATGGTGGCAGCAGCAGCAGCAGCAGCAGCAACAGCAGCAGCGACGAAAAGGGGGACGATGGTGTCGGCACCGACAGCCATGGCGGTGACAGCGATTGCAAGCAGGCACCGCCCCTTCGCACACGCGCAGCTAGCCAAGCTGTGCAGCCACGAGGACAGCAGGTGTCACCACGCGGCTGCAGCGGCGAGCGTAGGCCTGGCAAACGTGCAGCTGATGCAGACAACGCTGGCCTCCGGCAGTACTGCATTGACACCCGGGTACCCCTAACATGCATATTCCGCCTTATGTTTCACGTTTGAGCTGTCTGCCATGTGAGACTCTGACTTGAGAGCTTTGGACTCTTGCCAAGTACGCGCATCGCGTATCATGATTGAAGGTGACCAATTCAGCACCATATTTAATTGCACCTGGACCTGAAATGTGGCAATTTGCCATGTTTTGCTTGTGGCAACATGCCTATGGTGTAACCCATCAATAATACGATGATGATCGTATTACGTATCAATCATGTCGTGTTGTATCGTATCGTAGCGTATCGTATCGTAGCGTAGCGTTCGTAGCGTGAAACCCTGATATACAGCGCTGCGGAGCACACTGCATCCTAGAGCAGAGGGTTTTAGTTTGTCCTCGGAAGTCCAGCGAAGACTGTGGTTAAAATTGGTTTGCGGCATACTGTACGTGTGTGTTTGTGTGCGCCCTGTGTGTATCATGATGATGATGTGTGCGTGCAGGCGTTCAGATGATCCCGGTGGCTGCCACGCCGGGCTATGGGCCGCCGCCCCCGGGCGCCTACGCGCCGCCGCCGCCACCAGGTTGGTTGAGATCAGGATCACTGCTGACTGCAAGACCTGCTGCTGCATGTACCTGCCATGCAGCCGTTGATTGCCGATCCTCCCTGCAGTGCTCCTCTCGGGAGCAGCAACGCTGCTCAGACTGCAGCGTGCTAGCTGCTATGGGCACCCTGCCAACGCACTCGTTGTTGATGCGGACAGATCTTAGGGAGTGTTGCATGACATGCTGCAGCTCAGGGTTAGCGTCAGCCCATTCCTAGAGCATGACTGCCTACTGTGTTACATTCTGCTGACTGCTGTGCATTGTGTTGAATTGATTGACCTCGATTGCCAGCAGGGGGATGGGTTGGTTGTTTTGCATGAGGCGTGCAATGCACGCGCACGCTCATCTGCTGTACATGCCACCCATGAAATCCATCAACAGCACCCCGACCCTTTCAAACAACGCGATGGCTTGCCGGCGCGCTTGTGTTCCGTTGCGCTGTTGCTGCTGCAGGCGCACCTCAGCCCGCTCACCCCAACCCGGGACAGCAGCAGGGCTACGTGAGTAACAAGCAGAGTTTGTGCTCAATGGTCGGCCGCTGCTAACGCGTAACGGTTACCGTGTCAGGCCGGCAAGCATAGCACCATATATGATATATCAGATATGCACAGGGGTGTGGCGCAGGGGTGTACGCTGTGTGGCGCCTGCGCAGCCCGCGGTCAGCTCGATGCAGCGAGCGAGCTCGGGGGTTTGCATGACTCGCATGGCACACCTCTCCGTGCATGCTTCACACTTTTACATGCATGCCTCACAGTTCCCCAGGCATGCGTGGTGCTTTGTGTTGCACGACTTGCATCGATCATGTGCGCTTGCGTGCGCGGGAGTTAGGGGCGTACGCTTGTTTAAGGGTGGCAGGTGGGTGCTCTGCACGCAGCGCATCAGTGACGGGACCCCATGTGCAGCACAGGCACACTGTGTTGTGTACGTGCAATATTGCCGCGCATGCATCCATGCTGTCTGCCGGACATGGCTGAGCGCAACCCCTGAAGACCCCCCCCTGTGCGTGCACGTGTGTTGTGCGTTTGTGTTGATGCGTGGCTGCTGCAGCCGGGTGCGTCTAGTCCTGGCGCGCCCGGCAAGCAGGGCATGCACAGGTAGATAGGCGCAGGCGCATACCCAGGCGGCTAGTGGGTGAGGGCCGGCAGGCGGCTAGTGGGTGAGGGCCGGCAGGCGGCTAGTGGGTAGGGAGACACACAGGTGGACCGCAGACAAGGAGCGGTGCTTCGCCCTGCACTCCACAAGGCAGCTGAGGGAAGCCTCACGCTGCACCGGCGCGCTGATCGCCTGTGGAGGCATCAGCCGCTGCTGCGTCGGGCGCTGCCTAGCGGACGTGTGCTCGGAGCCGTGGCTCAGTAGCGCCTGCAGCAGGGGCAGCGGGGGCGCCATTCATGGCTCACAGCGCGCCACGCGTGTCTGACGCGCGGTATTCGGTCGTGTGGCTCCGACAGGCCGTGCATGCCTACTGCTTGCTGCTGGGTAGGAGCAGGCAGCAGGTAGCAGGGCGCATCTCATTGACGGGTGTGACTCACGATTGCGGAGCGGAGTGCAGCTCACGGTGTGCACATGCGCTGCGTTGCCAACTGGGGGGCTGGTGGCTCCACGCACCTGTTGTGGTGGTGGTGGCGGTGCCGCCAGGCACCTCGGTGCATATGTGAACCACCTGGAAGCTTACAACACCTGTGCGGCTGTGCTTCAGCCCACGTGACGGTAGCCTTAGCCTTGCCCTTGGTGATAGACACATGAAATGAACGTTGTGCAACCTGCGCATTTGCACACGCACGCACACGCACATACCCTGTGATTTGATTTTTGATTTTTTTACATTAGGAGCTTTCTAGCCGAGGCCGACACTCCCCTCAGATGAGGACAGAAAACCCTCGCAGGTGTGAGTCAAGCAAACAGGCAACAACAGGCCAACACTGAACGCGTTAAGCCAT